>ML822701.1:134056-159587 GCA_009831015.1 Picea engelmannii | reverse complement strand
GACTAAGCTCGATAAGCCCCCATCTTGAAATCTAGTGGCTTAACTCCAGAGTGATCATCAAAGGCTGGAGACATGCCCTCCAAGCTTCAATTCATTCACCGAATTTGAGGTTGTCACCAATTTATCTACTAGATGGAGAAAAAGGATATAGGTGGATGAAAAGAAGGTTCAAATATGAGATCTAATGAAATACTCGACTCGGCAGGAGATGTGACTGTTTCATTTTTTAACGAGCTTGACACAGGAAAATAACTATGCTCAAGGCTCCAGGTTGAATTCCCAGAGTTTTGTTTCATTTTTTAATGAGCTTGCTACAGAAAATAAAAACTATGCTCAAGAATTATTTTCATTTTTTAATGAGCTTGCTATAGAGAGGAGAAACTGTGCTCATGACCTCTGTTTCATTTTTTAATGAGCTTTCTACAAAGAAGAAAAACTGTTCTCGTGGCTTCGCCTTGATCATGGCTTCCAAGAGAATAAAGCTCTAGAAGGACACTATGTCAAGGGACAAAACTCAGTCATGGATTCCAAGAGATCTTCACTGGATGGAAGAAAATAACTATGGAAGGAACACATGTCGAGGGTCGTGATAGGGTTAAGGAGAGTAGGCTCCAATATCCCTACATAAGAGATCACCATGTCAACTACCAGATCTAAATCATCGGAATTTGAAGGCATGGGAGACAACGAAAAATCAACATCAGGAGGGAAGATAGAGTGTATATCTTCCTGAATTTCTTCATGAGGGGGAAGAAAAGAGGATCGATGATGGTTATCATCCCGAGGTAGCTCGTCAATGCTCAACATTTCCCTAATAGATTCATTAGAGGGAAAAATTGGGGAAATGTAGTCGATCGCAGACGACAAGGAGTTTAACCACGATGGCATCGAATAACTGTTGGGTGCCAATAGATGTTGGTCATCCGAAGAGGGAGAAGTGGATTGGGTAGCAAGGTATGATGTTTTGGATGGACTAAGTAGCATGGTGTCACCTAGCGCATCAAATTCCAAGGGACTACGTAGTATCCAAGGGTTAGATGATTCCAAAGATTGATAAGACGTGGTCGAAATCATATCGATTGTGGCAATATGATGTGTAGCCAGTGGAACAGGTGTAGGGAAGGTACCCATAAGGCTAGAATATTTCAACAAGACAACACCAACGCTTTCATACGTGATATTGTGATCTCCCAAGAATGGAATATTGTTGGTAGCAGGAGTGCGAGCATCGAGTGTACAAAAATCTAACTGATCAACAGTGACAATGTTTCCCTGATGAGAGAATTGTACAAATCGAAACACTGATGAGGCAACGACAATCATAGAGTAAAACCAACTTCTTCCAAGTAATAAGTTGTAATCAAGGGGAGCATAGACCACCTTGACATCAACAGTGATGGATTTTCCACCCAACTCTACAGACAGGGACTGTAAAATCCCATGGGGATGAAAACCTCGCCCATCGAATGCACGTAAAATCATTGGGGATTTGTTAAGTGCAGTTGATTTAAAAATTTTCCAACATGATAAAGACAAGAAACAAGTTGAGGCTCCCTAATCCAGAATAGTTCGGCTCCCTCATCCAGAATAGTTCGGTGGATTTGTTGATTGTGAACAACCAAATCAACTTGGAAAGAAAGTTGGTGAGAGAGTCGAGATGTATAATTGTCCAGGTTAAACATGATATGGTTGGACGACTCCAGATCAACATTGCCAATAGCATCCAAGAACGTTCTACACTGACTGGGGCAGTGTTGTAGAACTTCTAATGCAAACATAACACACGGTTCTTGAGCCAAATCTTCAACAATGTTGTAGTTCTGGGCAGAACATGAACTAGGATTAAAGGTATATTTACGGATAGTGCTCTTAGGAGGGAGTAAGATAGAGTTGAACGTAGGTTTCTCAATCCTAAGTGGTATAGACGGAGGATTAATTGATGGAGGACTAACGGAGGATGGTGATGGATCCAGTAAAGTATTGGTACTGTTAGTGACCTTGGATTTGTTAGGTTTATCCGGTGTATCATACGTCTTAGAGAGAGTGGTCAAATTAATCCCATTACACATATAAATATGTTCACTTGTTGAGGCCTCATCATGAGGATGGCTATAACTTCCCCTAGGAGAGGGGGTTTGATCAACCATGGTTTTCTGTTGTGGAAAAGGCTGAGTAAGCACAACGGGTTGTGAATTTCCTTGGAAACATTTGGCCACTTCATCACGATGTGGACAATCTCGAGTGTAGTGATTGTCACCACAAATGATACACGGGAATTTCAGTTTCCTTTGTGATTACTTTTCGGTAGCATGTGTTTGAGATTGATTTTTTGGTTGTTCATTGTTATTAGTATTTTTTGATTTATTTTTTTCCTTCTTCTTATCTCTGGATTGTTGTGAATGGGCATATTGAACTGCATTCACCTCAGAGATCTGAGTTTGGGGGGAGGTAGAGGAGAGTGTGGTTGACTGGGAAGTAGATTGTGTTTTAATGGAACTGATAACACCGTCCACATGAGATGAGGATGACGACTTTGATGGATCAACATTAGCTTGAGTAGAATTCAGAAGCAACTCATACAAAGTACCAGATTTTGAATAAATCAAATCTAAGTACTGAGCCCGAGTAATGGTTTCTTCCTCAGTGACTGCACCACCCATAGCGACATCACGAGCGATCAGGGGTAAAAGTGATTTAGTAAATCGCTCTGCCAATAATAGGTCAAGAATGATTGCTTTGATCATCCTTCATCATCATCTCCATTAATGAATATGGTCAGAGATATGCATGGATTCAGTTTGACGAAGGGAGGTCAAGAGTTCAGTACTAGTCTAATAGCGAATATGTAGTTGAAAGTGCACGAGGAAATACATGGAAAGGGAGTTGAAATCATGAAAAGAAGCATGTGGTAGTTCAATATACCACTTTGCCGCAGAGCCCATAAGTGTTTGCTGGAAAATATGAAAACATATAGAATCATCCATGAGGGAGTTTGATGAACACCACAAATGGAAAGTCATCACATGGTTATTTGGATCTTCTCCATATTTTCTGTCAAATTTCAGAATATCAGAAGGAAGTTTAGCTAGAATAACTGGCCAAACTGGTGAATGAAAAATAGGATCATTGGTTAACCGAGACAAGTCTGGGAGATCTAGAGTCGCAAGGAAAGGTAACTATTGGTTAATTTGTGGATGATAATAGTGTGGCATAGGAACACCAGTAGGACCATAAACTGGGTTAGGTGGATAATTGTAACTAGTGGGTCCTCCTACATACGGTTGTTGCTGACTAGGATAAGAAATATTTGATGATGGCTGAGAAACGTTTGCATAACCCGGTGGGTTGTGAGCATTATAAGCCGGGTGATTTGCTTTCCCATAAGGAGGATAAACATGTTTCCCTTGAGGAGGGTAAGAAGTAGATCCCAAAGGAGGATACAATTATGGGGAGGATAAACATTAGACCCTTGGGAAGGATAAGATTTTTGTCCTTGAGGACTCCAGGTGGTGTTTGGGACTCCTGGATAAGGTTGTCCATAAGATGGTCTAGAAGGAACATAATTTAATACTCCTCCTTGTGGGTTATGATATGAGTGTCCCCCAACATGGGGTTGGGTAAATGTGCCTCCCGAAGATACTCCCCAGGATTGTGAAGGGTTTCCAACAAATGAAGGTTGCCCCTCCGCTAGCGGTGGATTAATGACCGGGGTATGGGGAAAAGGGAGGTTTCCCTCTAGGAGGGACATGAAAAGGGGGCTGTCCCCCGGGAGCAGTAGGCCCACCATAGAATGGTGGTCTTCCAGGGGGGATAGGTCCGCTAGATGGTGGTTTCCCTCTAGTAGGTTGTATTTGGCTAGCAAGGGTCTGCATTCTCTGGTGCAAATATGTCCCAACAAGATCGTGCAGAACATGTGGAGTTGTAGAGTGAAAGTTTGTAAAAGTGGGGGTAGGGATCGAAGTTCCTTGGGAATGAGTATAGGTGATGAGTCCAGAATTAGGATGGGCTTGTGCTGACGTAACAATAGGGTTAATGACATGATCAATGGGGTGATTCATAGTTTCATTGGATGGCCCAGTTTCAATAGGAGGGTCATGAGGAGGAAAGGTTTGTCGAATGGATTCAAAATAATCATAGATATCGCATCCTGATGAAGTCCTCCATATAGAACGAGCAGGTGTGGGATTTATATCTACTGTAGTGGTAGGATGAATAATATTCCTATACTCATCACCAAATATTGGTTTTGTGGATCCCATATATGTTTTAGTAAATGATCTCTCAGATATCTGTGGGACCTCTTCATCTATAACTTTCCCAAGTGAGTCTAAATGAAGTAAAAGTGGTTCGAGAGGGGTTGCCAACACATATGTAGTGTGAGGAGTGGGATTCTCAACCATAACCAAAGTGGCTTCTTGATTTTCTAACGGAGGAGTAACAACACTCCCAACGTCAGATTGATTTTCTACCTCTCCACGGTAGTTGTCTTCTGGAGGGTTAGGAGGTAAGGGTTATTAGCCTTCTGGAGGAAGCCCTTGCATCCTACGTGATCGGTGAAGACCTTTATCATCTATAGGCTCAATTTTTTAGAATAACAGTACACACTAAAAATCTAGGGCCAACTAATGAAAAGAAACAACATACACTAATAACATCTAGGAATCAAAACCAAGCAAATAAAACTTCTCCTGATGATCATACTAGTTGGTGATGATATCCATCATCGCGTGATCAAGTCAAGAAGGGGATAAGATATGGTGGAACAGTTACAAAGGTGACTTGCTTAATGAACTTTCACCTTGGTGCAAGATTCCATGCAGTAATTGTGGATTTACCCTCCAAGGAGCCCGATTGAGTTTGACCAATGTCTGTTCTAGGTAAAATGAGACCTACCTTCACCCTCACCTCATGTAAGTACCTAAAGATTATGGCAACTAAGGACACCAACTCGTAGTCAGCCCCTGAGTGGGTACAGTCGAAAGTCCAATCTGGACATATGGGAAGGATAAAAGGTCCAAAATCAAATCGAGAGCCCCCCACACATAATCGTGGGTATACCCTCAAACGAACCCCAATACACGATCTGACCACTACAAACAGTTGAAACACAAAGGGATAATCTCCGTAATTCTCCCGAATGTGACCTCATGCATAACCCTTGTGTGAGAGGGGGATCCCATAAATCCTATACGACAATTGGATTTACTCTCCCTATCGCAAGATGCTAATGTTTGTTTTGAAAAACTTTGGAGAGTTGTACTCATAGCCTAATCCAAAGTGCTAATCCTAGTCTAATGTTGGTGGAAGATCCTAAAAAAAAAATGTTCTAGATAATTTTTAATTAGCATTCATTTTTTAGTTGTTCTTTACTCAATGGGTGTATGACAATGAAGCTGATGGTATTATGACTCAATTCCCCAAAAATGCATGAGAAAATGATAATAAGTCTTTTCTTTCAATGAATTCCTATTTAAAGGAAAGAGAGAAAGTTATTTTCATTATCAAACACTGAGATGCAACATCCTCATACAATTCTTTCTCAATCAAATCCAATGTAATGCTAAAAAGTTTCAGAAATGCCTTCTAATATCCAAACCAATCACTAAAGTATGTCCTTTTTCTTATATGCGAATGATAATCAGATGTAAAAATTCTAATGTCAATTAGACTTCTGGATTAAACAATCATAGGCAAAACCTCACACAAACAAAAATACACTCCCGTCATGAATAAACAAGAAAGACAAAGATAACCAAGTTTGCAAACAAGAACCAAAAACCTCAAACAAAAGAGAAATGATGGAAAACTGACCTCAAAGATCAAATGGAAGGGTTCATAGACCTTTGGATTTCCTCAGAAAATATTCCACCCAGTCAGATAAACGAGAAGAAAACAACAAGTTAACTCTATGTCAGCAAAGATAAAGAGTGACTTCAAGGAAAGGAAAGAAAATGTCAAATTTCCAAACAAAAGAGGATCAATTCTTAGAAAACATGGTGTTGAAGGCTAAGACCAAGATGTACTGAGAGTATGAGACTCCGAACAAGTGCAAAAAACAAAAACTGAACTCAAAAATTGAAAACCAAGAGGATTTTTCAAAGAAAAGGGGGTAGCTCTCTGGTGTAAGGGGAACCAGAGCTTTCCAATGCTCTGTGTAAGACCACCAGGGAGTGTTAATTCTAGGATAGCAAGGTTAGGGGAGCACTCTTCTTCAAAAGTTCAGAAAAATGCCCAGAAACTCAAAAACTCAAAAACTCAAGCAAACATAGTCAATCAAATTGCATATGATAAATCAAGAGCCAATCAATCAGATCTAAGAATCAAAGAGATAGTATGGATAAGGTCAAATGAGTGGGAAAAGGGCCAAAAAAAGATCTAGGAATGGAAACAAAAATTAGAGCCCCTCCCCAATATGATTGCCAATTTCTGTTCTAGGTGAATCCTCCTGCTGACAAGAGGATTTCCTCTTGGTCTCTAGACTCCTAAGGCCAATATAGAAAAGTGCTTAACATGGACACTGACATCCTTTTAGATCTAATCAAGCTAACATATGAAGGAGAAGAAGAAATATATGTACCTTATTAATGACGTTTGTCCTTGAAAAGTCTAGGTTGAGCTTCAATCCTGAGCTCCTTGATAGGTCCTATAGAACAAACAAAGATACAATGGACTTCCTATTATATTGAGATTAGGTCAAATATAAATCTATCTACTGAATACAAAACAATGTGGAACCAAACATAAGTTTGAAATAAATAGGCCACGCATTGATATATTGATAAGAACAAGTAAAAGTACTTACAATCCTTTGATGAAGGTGCAACAACTTCTTCCCGCTCTCCTTGTCCAACCCCTTTGCTTAAGTAATCTACCCTGATTTCTTTGATGACATCTCACGTATGGAATCATAAGTTTCAGATCTCCAATCTTTTCTGTTCATACCACTTATGGGATCATAAGTTTGGTATGAATCTCTAGTCTCTCCTCTCCTTTCACCATGAGGAGGCCTCCTTATATAAACTTGGAGATGCCCAACCACTTGAGATATCTTTGGGATAAGTTGAGGATTATTCTCCTTCGGTTGAGGATCTTCGCTAAAGAGGCCCAGGGATTGCTGGAACTCCCTGACAGTGGGTAGGGGAGTGCTGCCCTCCAAAATCCATTTTTGAGTGGTTTTTCCAGTGGCAAAAGGCTTGTACTCCTTGTCAACTGATTTCTCTTCTTCAAAACTAGTCTTTGAGGTGTCTTAAGTGTCCTTATGATGTCATTAGAGGCAGAACATAGGCAATATGGAAGTATTATGTTTGTGACACTTGCGACACTTGTGGTCAAGATGCGACACTTGCGGACAAGATGCGACACTTACAACACTTGTAATGACAACACTTGTGACACTATTGAAGTGAGTAATTTGGATGTGTAACAATGATGCCTGATGGCTAGAGATGAGGCCTTCAGATATCGAGCAACAAATTCAAAATATTCACAACTCGAGTAAGAGTGTAATGTGAGTGTATGACTTCACTACCCAGAGGTCTTTGACGACTTGTTGGGAACAAACAAGAGGATCTTTATGATCAGGCAAAGAGCTTCATTGATTTTGAACAAGGATTTGATTGGAATTTTGGGATGGATGGGCATGAGGTCAAGAGACAAACTGCAGAAGGGCCGACTCAAGATGAGTAAAAAATTCCCTTGGACAATAGGATGACAAATTATCAGACTCATGCAGCATGACATTGACATAAGTTCATGATGCAGGAGGCAATGCAAACTCTCCATGTGTTTGGAAGGATAACCAAAGAGAAGAGGACACAATTCTATGTTATGGGAACAACTTCCTAAGGTCATATTAAATCCCAAATCTTTATGAACAAATGAAAGGATGTGCTTTGTCCAAGGGTGACTCATTGTGCTGCCATAAAAAGAAAATACCTTTCCCATCCTCTTTTTGGGGTATATTTGATTTTTTTTGTCTTTTTCAATATTTTGAAGAGCTTGAAAAAGAATAAAAGAATGCTACATTACAAAGGAGGAATGGGTGTCGCAAGCGTACTAGATCCAAGCGCAAGGAGCACACTAATTCTCATAGCAAGGATGCATGTGCAGGAAAAGGACACTCGGGAAAAATTCCTCCATGGGTCAGGGTGTCAGATCATAGAGGCAAAGTGCTACAAGGCTTGCGTATAAGGTATGCTTCAAAGGTTCAATTGAGAGCAATATGGAGCTAGCATTAGGCCAAAGATGCAGATATGAAACTATGATTAGTAGGACACGATGAAACCCCCTTCAATGTATTTTTTATGAGCCCAAAGAAGGTAAGCTCGGTATGGTTTTTCATTTTTTGAGAGTCTAAAAAAACATAAAAGAAGACTCCACTGGGGTACCTTTTTCAAATATAGTCTAGTTGGATTGAAAAAGGGATAAAATAGAACTGAAAAAACGTCTATTCAAAACCATTTTAACGAGTGTGACATAGACAATATCACTCGACAATATTTTCAATTTTAAGGAGTTTGAAAAGAGCTTAACTATGGACTCACAACCTTTTTCTAGATTTAGTCTCCTTAGCCTGAAAAAGTATCAAATCTACTTAGGAGAACTCTCCCAGTGAGACAAATCTCCCAAGGTGTACCTTTTTCCTCCTTAATCTACAGGCCGGAGAAAGGGGTAAACTCATGCCAATAGATGTTTTTTTGAACCAATTAACGAGTGTGAAAGAACAAGGTCACTCGACGATCTTTTCACTTTTAAGGAGTTTGAAAAGAGATTAACTATGGACTCCGTAGGGTATGTTCTTCTGGACCAATTTAATGAGTGTGAAGAAACAATCTCACTCGACGATATTTTAAATTTTAGGGAGTCTAAAAAGAGCTTAACTATGGACTCCATGGGGGTTCCTATTTCGTAAATTTAGTCCCTCAGGCTCGAAAAAGGGTTAAACTTATACCTGAGAATACTCTTCTAGAGAAATGAAGCTCCTAGAGTATACATTTGTTCGTACAATTGATCGTCTGCACTAAAAAAGGGGTAAACTACTGCCGAAAAGATGTGCCTTCAAATTTTAATTTGGCGAGCGTGAAGGACAACAAGATCGCTCGGAAATCTTTTCATGTTTAAAGGGTCTAAAAAGGGCTTAAAAGAAGACCCATTTTTGGGAGTCCCGAGGGTGAGGCCAAGAGTGACGACATATCAGACATGGCTCAAACTCGTAATCACTATATGACTAACAAGGACTCCTAAGCCTAAATTCATTAACGATGACATGGACACCAAAATGCAGCCAGGATCTACCTAGGGAATCCATGTGAAGGTAGGTTCTACCACTAAATTACGACACTTCTAAAACAACAATGATGTTTCCACATCACAATTCAGTGGGTTCAATCCTATGGCAAAGTGGAAAAGACAACAAGATGCAAAAAGTGGAGGTGGAATCCTAACTTAAGTGCAAAAAGTTGGAAAAACGACTTTTACCAAGGACCTCCAAAAGTGACCCATCTCTCGAAAATATTTTCAAACCAAAAGTGAAGTGTATCATATCATCCAATGAGAAAATCAAGAACCATGTTAAATGATTTTCAAACCAGAAAAAAATGATAGAAGGGCTCAAAAAATGACAAAAAGGGCAAAAAACATCTATAAATAGACGCTGCCAACTCATTATCACCATTGCAAATTGAGAATTGACAAAAAATCCAAAAGTATCCCTTTTCTAAAAGAGTTGATTACGTGAGATTCAAAGGATGAAACAAACTTCTGCTCAGACCAAGTAAGTACAAATTGACCTCTCTTGCATTTCAATGCTTCCCTTTCTCATTTGTTTTAGTTTTTTGGCGGGCGCACACCCTTGAAAAAGGTCAGCCTTGCGTGTATGCATGTTGTCTAAGAACAACCTGCGTATGCCTGCAGGTAGAGAACAATCTTCCTGCATGCATATGCGACTATGCCCAATACATCCCACGTACATCCTCAAGAACATGGAAAAAATGAAAATACAAGAGTTAACTCTCTTTTGAAATTGTTTGTAACATGATGTATGTCCATTGGAGAGAGAGGGATCATGAGGAAATCGATTCTTTGGTCGAAGAAGACCTTGTTGTTGTCACCGCATTAAAACAATGTGGGTTGTGGAAATTCTTTCAGTGTCCAGTCATGAGGTCACAACCTAGGCTGCTGAATTCCTTAGTGGATTACTGGCACCTAGATGCAGAGGAATTTATGCTCGAGGGGCAGTCATTGACTCCAGTGACTGAGGATATTTATTTTATGACTAGCCTCTCGAGGAGAGGTGAACCGGTCAAGCTTCGTGCTTTTCCCCCTAGGCCTCACAACATTGCCAAATTGATTGGGCAGCACTGCGAGGCCGGAACAGATAACATGGATTCTCAGGTGCTGATCCACAAAATTACCAACCTATCACTAAAAGTGATATTTTTACTTATTGGGTAGATTACTAGATCCTCGACCTTACATCATGCCTCTTGGGAAAACATTCATTGTGCAGTACAATACTTAAATGCATGAGTGTTTGACTGGAGCACAACCATGCTAGAGTGCATGAAGAGATAACTCATAGAGTGTCGTGGGAGGAGCAATAAAAAATCTGGGTTCAAGACTATTCTATGCTCTTTCTTCTTTGAGAGGGTACCCAATATTAGTTCGTGAGAGACAGTACGGGGACACGTGGCTTCCTTCCCAGCAGTGTGCATATGGGCAATGTCGTTGCCACAACAGGGGGGGAGGAGGACCATTGAGGCCTTTGATGATACTTTCTTTGATTGGTGGTCTCGATAGATTTCAGCTATAGAGGACTACCCCTATGACAAGATCAATTTCTCTAGGGATCCTGACATGCCTGTACCTACTGGAGCAGAGCGAGGAGAGATAGGTACGTTTTCTTTTAAAAGTTTTTAATTTTTAGTTTCTTTTTATATATATCATTTTTATGTGTACCAAAGTACCTGACAACTATGTATCTATTATGTACAGATGTGGTACCACTGCGTCCAACAGACTTTGTGCGAAGCAGGTGGTGTCCTCGACCAGAGGCAGTACCAACAGAGACCACCGGACCAACATCAACAATAGGGGGACCTCCAACCAGAGAGGCTGAGAGAGTATTGAGACGAGTGGAGTGGAACCTAACCACACTCACTTTTATTGTGCCCTTTGCTGAGATTGGGGATCTCCTGCCATCTATGCAGCCTCATGTTGTTGGGGTGCCACGAACCTGGGTCTAGCTTTTCTGGAATTTTGCAAATGCTGTAGTTCATTATGGCAGGGCCAATAGGCATTGAGCTTAGCTTAGGGTGGACCACTTACGTGTAGAGGGCACTGTTTGTATATTTTTTGAGGGCATAAGCCTCGCGTTGTATACCAGACATATTAATTTTTGAGGTGCTTGTGCCCACCTATGTACTCTGATACTTTTGATATATATATACATGTATTTACATCTTTTATGTCTTATGGATTACATTTTTTACAATGTATGTACATGTGTATGTGTGTGCTTCTTTCTATGTGTGTGAAATGTGCCAATCTAATACATGATTAGCTAGAGTATATGTCATTTTATTTAGTCTCCTAGGAACATGGATATACGTAATGTAATCAAAGAAACATTGTAAGAGATGTACCCTAAGGAATCGTCGATGTAGAGTAGGATCACAAATGCGGTAAACCCCATTTAACTGGGACACAATCAGTTGTGCATCTAAGTATGCCAGGAGGTGAGAGATACCATGCGTCAAAGAATCATGAAGTAACTCTATTACTGCATTGTACTCAACGACATTGTTCATGGCATCACCTGAAGAGATACCTCTAGAAAATAGCAACTAGCCTTGAGGTGTGAAGATCACCCAAGCTGTGGAAGCAAGCCTCCGAGTGTGTTGGCTAGCGCCGTCTGCGAACCCAACGAAAACCTCTGATTCACTTGACATCTTCCATAGTGAAAAGATGACATAAAAAATGAGACGTCCATAAAACAAAAAGACAAAACAAACTAAAATGTATAAGAAATATACATATGTACAAGAAGTCACCCAAGGTGACCCACCTACGAGTAATAATTCCAAAGGTAGAGCCCATTTCTAGGCTCCGCTAAAGCATTCCCCTCAAAGTCAACCAGACAATAAGTGCCCTTCTTTAAAACTTCCTTCACAATGAATGGTCCGAACCACATGGGTTTGAACTTGCCTGCCCCCAGGGGATCCTTATCTTGGTCGTAGACCAAGATAAGGTCGCCTTTGGAGAAAATCCGAGGATGAACATACTGATTATAATGACACTTGACTATATTCTTATGAGCCTCGTTAGCCAAGGTTGCATCACGTCATTTCTCATCGAGCTGCTCGAGATATAATAAGTGTTCCTCAAGCGGTGAAGTATCTGGCAATAACTGTATTGCCAACTTAAGAGATGGGATTTGACACTCTATTGGAAAGACTGCTTCCAGCCCATAAACGAGTTGGAAAGGTGAGAAACTCGTGGCATAGACGTTTGGTAGGCCCACAATGTCGAGTACAAAATCAAATGCCAATTTGACTTGGCCGAATTGATCGTTCACTGTAGAATGGTCTTGAGAGACTTATTCACAGCTTCCACCTAACCATTCACTTGTGGGTAATAAGGTGATGAATGTTCTTGCCTCAAACCTAGCTTTGACATTAATTTGGACATCATTTTGTTCTAAAATTGACTGCCATGGTTAGTGACAATCTCCTTTGGGATGCCTAACCTTGTTATTATCTGATTAAACAAGAAGAGAGCTTCTTTTTCGCCATCATATTTGAACATTGGCATAGATATAATAGTGCCCCTTGGCTGAAGGGGGGTGGCATGTAATATAATCAATCCCCCACTTAGTGAAGGGTCCAATTGTGAGGACAGTAAACATAGGAGCAGGGTGTGCCCTCATCTTCCATGAGAAGATTTGACACGGGTGGCACTTGTTGACCAATTCAACGCAATTTTTGATCAACGTCGGCCAATAGTAACCAGCTCGTAGAACGGTTTGGGATGTTGCCAACCCAGACAAATGAACACCACATGCTCCACTGCGGCAGTCGTTAAGCACGAGTTCCGCTTCTTCATGAATGAGGCATCGACAAAGAATGCAATCTACACCTCGACGATACAAAGTGTCCTCGAGTATGAGATGGTTTTTTGTCTGATGGTGTATACAGTGAAACTCATCGCAAGAAGTAGAGGCAGGGCACTTCAAATTCCGGAGATATACTAGTATATATCCATACTAGGGGTTTAAATATGAAATCAGAAAAATATCTCCTTTAATCAGTGATTCTTCAGGCGTAACATCACCTGACTCGATCGAAAGTTTCGAGATAAGTTTTACAAAGACCAACGAATTTTTAGACTTCACAAAAAAGAAATCCAAGTCAAATTCCCGAAGGATAAAAATCCATTTACTGATCTTTTCACCAATTACACATCGTGTCAGCACGTATTGAAACGGATTCACAATGACAATTACGGTGGTCTTGCGAAACAAGATATAGTGACAGAACCACTGGACAACATGTACTACTACCAACACAAGATTCTCAACATGGGAGTAGTTGAGTTCTGGTCCAACCATATTAGAAAAACAGGACCGTGGAGAAATAAAATAAAACAAATGCGGAAACAAAACATAGAAGATACACAATACAATAGAGACACAGATTTACGTGGTTCACCCAGTGTGGGCTACATCCATGAGAGAAATTTCCAGGTCCTTCCTTTATTATTATCCAACAAATGAAGGGATACAACTTACAACAAAACCCGCTGTAACTTCCTCTTCTTTATCTCACAGTCTCTCATATCAGAATACAATATTTGTTATGTTGCATAGTCGCAATACATTTCCCTCATAAAAGAGGGTTGCCTTCTAGGACAAAAAACCCTAACATAATTTCTACCATTAGATTTGTGACCTTATAATGAACAATCCAGATTTACAATGAAATTACACATTTACAAGGAAATTTTTCCTTCGGGGGATTAGCCCCCAAACCCCTACCGGGGCCTCGTTTTCCCCTGAACCTCGCAGAGGGGGTACCCCCCCTTTGCACTCCCCTGCGTGGAAGAGTGTACATACTTCTGGGGTGTTAAGACTTCATGGGTATAAACACGACTGAAAGTAAGGACCTATGAATCAGGAAGATAATCAGGCTCCACAACCAACAATCTCCCACTTGGAGACTAATCTCAACAACTCCACCACTACTGTATATGCTGGAGTCTGAACCTTCTTGGACCTGGAAAATTTCTCATCTTCATATTCATTCTTGAAGACCAACTGAAACTGAGCAGGAACTCAATTTCTCTCTAGTTACTCCCTTTGTTAACATGTCTGCAGGATTCTAGCTAGTGTGTATCTTTTCCAACTTCAAATGTCCATCTTCCAAGGTGGATCGTATGAAGTGGTACCTCAACTATATATGCTTAGTCTTCTAATGGAAGGCTGAGTTCTTTGCAAGATGAATTGCACTCTCACTGTCACAGTACAACCTGCTATTCTCCTGCCTCTTTCCCAATTCCTCCATAAACCTTTGTAACCAAATCATCTCTTTACTAGCGTCTGTAGCAACAACATACTCTGCCTCTTTTGTTGAAAGTGAAACAACATTCTGCAGTTTCGAAATCCAACTTACTACTGTTCCACCTATAGTAAAAACATACCTTGTGGTGCTCCTCCCGCTCTCTTTATCACCTGCCATATCTGAATAAACATATCCCTGTAGAAAAGTGTTTGAACCTCCAAAACATAATGCATGAGTAGAAGTACCTCTCAAATACCTGGATTGTTCATATACCTGCTCACAACTCCCATTGCATGTGCAATATCTGGTCTTGTGCAAACCATTGCATACATCAAGATGCAAACTTCTAATGAATAAGGGACCCTGGATATGTATTCTATCTCCTCCTGTGTCTTGGGACACATTTCCTTAGTTAATTTGAAATGGTTGGCCAAAGGTGTACTAACTGGTTTTGCATTCTGCATTCTAAACCTCTCCAACACCTTCTCTGTGTACTCACCCTGAGACAATGTCAATTTGTGATTTTTTCTATCTCTTGTTATTCTCATTCCAAGGATTTTCTTTGCAGCACCCAAATCCTTCATAGAAAATGAATTGGCTAATTTCTTCTGGAGCATATTTATATCCTGCATATTTGACCTAGCAACAAGCATGTCATCTACATACAATATAGCTTCCATTTTCTAATATAGCATAATATATTTGACAATGGAGCATAATATAGCTTCCATTTTCTAGCGTTTTAAAATAAACACAGTGATCGGAATGACATCTACTATAACCCCGTCAAACTTCAAATACCACTGCCTTGAAGCTTGCTTTAGGCCATACAATCTCTTCTTCAACCTGTATACCAAATTCTCCTTCCCTTTGACCTCATTCCCTTGTGTTTGTTGCATATAAATCTCTTCCTCCAAATCTCCATGGAGAAAAGTTGTTTTTACATCTAACTGTTCAAGATGCAAATCTTCTACTGCCACAAGAGTTAAAATAGTCCTAATTGAAGTCATTTTAACAACAGGAGAAAATATTTCATCCAAATATATACCTTTCTTTTGTGCAAACCCCTTTACGACAAGTCTAGCCTTGTACCACTTTTCTCCTCCATCTTCTTCCTTCAACTTGTAAACCAATTTATTCTGCAATGCTCTTTTTCCCGCAGGCAACTGAACCAAGTCTCGAGTCTAGTTATTTGCCAACGAATCCATTTCCTCTTTCATGCCTTTCTCCCACTTCTTTTTGGTGTCTACTGCATTGCCTCTTCATAACATTTTGGTTCACCAGAATCAATCAACAACAAATAATACAATGAAGGAGAGTATCGTTCAGGGGGTATACTTAACCTGGTAGATATTCTAACAACACTTGCATGGGTTTGAGCTACATGCTGCTCCTGTTGTTGTACATTTTGATTTTTAGGTTCCTTTGGAATTTCTTTTTCAGTGATCTCATCAAACACTGTGTATTCTTGTTATTCTTCTTCCTGTTTCTTTCCCTGCAACTGTTCTTTGTACATGACCTTCTCATTGAATATGACATCTCTACTCCTAATCATTTTGTTATTTTCATAATCCCATAATCGATAACCAAAATCATTAACACTGTATCCAATAAAGGAACACTTCTTGGATTTCGACTCAAGCTTTGTTCTATTTTCTCTATCAATATGGACAAATGCTTCACAACTGAAAGTTTTCAAAAAATAATAGTTTACCTTTTTTCCTGTCCATTCCTCCTCTGGAATTCTACCATCCAAAGAGCTTGAAGGTCCTCTGTTTATTAAGTAAACAACAATATCTATAGCATCTTCCCAGAACTGTAAGGGAAAACCGACATGCAATCTCATACTTCTTGCATGCTCCATGATTGTCCTGTTCATCCTTTCTGACACACCATTTTCTTGTGGTGTTGTTGGAACTGTCTTCTCTCTATGAATCCCATGGTATGAACAATAATCATCAAACTCCTTGTTGCAATATTCACCTCCATTATCTGATTTGAGACACTTCAAACTTTTTCCTGTCTCATTATCAACTAAAGCTTTCCATTTCTTAAAAGTATCAAAAACATCAGATTTTTGTCAAATGCAATAAACCCAAGTTTTTCTAGTTGCATCATCAATAAAAGTAACATAATAACGAGAGCCACCAAGAGATGATACCTGAGCTGATCCCCATACTTCTATATGCACAATCTCTAACTTTTCATTCTTATTTTCTTTTTCGACTCTGAGAAATCTAACTCTCTTATGTTTTCCATAAACACAATGCTCACAGAAGTCCAAATCAATTTGTTTAAGATCTGGCAACAAATTTCTTTTGTGAAGTATCTACATTCCCTTCTCACTCATGTGTCCCAACCTATGATGCCACAGTGCTGTATCCACACCTATAGAATCTAAATATATAGAAGAGTCAGTATTACCAGTACATAAATACAATGTACCTACCTTATCTCCTTTTTCTATCACCAATGATCCTTGGATGACCTTGCACGTCTTATCTGTAAATATGGATATACAACCTTCACTTTCCAACTGCCCTGTTGAAATTAGATTTTTGCTTAAATAAGGAACATGTCTTACCTCTTTCAACAACCATTGGTTTCCATTTCATTTCTTTATTTTTACCTTTCCCATTCCAACAATTTTGCATGGTGCATCATCACCCAAATGAACTTGTCCAAAATCACATTGAACATAATCTAGAAAATGTTTCCTATGGGGTGTGGCATGAAATGAAGTCCCTGAATATACTACCCAAGACTCAGAAATATTACATTTTCTTCTTGATTTCTCTCCTATTGTCCATCTCTTTGTTTCTTTGGAGCTTTGAAGTATTTCTTCAGATGTTCTTTCTTCCCACAATTCCAACACTCTATCTTTCCAAGTTTGGATTTGGATATTCCCTTCCTAGAATTCTTGTGGTTCCCTAAGCCCTTTCCTCTATCCTTTTTTATTCCCTTGTTCTCCATGGTCAACGCATTACCTGATGTCTCACGTGTGCTTTTCCATAGCATTTCCTCACTAAGGATAACACCAACAACATAATCAAATTTTAAAGTATTTGAACTAGAGACAAAGTTACTTACAACAATGACCAAGCCGTTCCAGATTTCTGGCAGTGAGCACAATATTAGAATATCCCTAACCTCATCATCAAAGTCCACTTTTACAGAACTTAGTTGATTAGTAACCATATTAAATTCATTTAAATGATCTGCAACAAACCCACCTTCTGACATCTTCATATTAAATAATCTCTTCATTAGAAATACCTTATTAGACACCGAGGGTTTTTCATACAGTTTATCCAACGTGTCCATTAGATCCTTTGTTGTCTTTTCTTTTGAAATATTGAAAGCCACCAACGCTGCCAAGCTCAACCGTATCATTCCTAGAGCCTTTCTTTCAAGAATCTCCCATTCTTCATCCTTCATGGTAGTTGGCTTCTTTGTTACTCCGTCGAATGGTAGGAATATATCCTTCTAATATAAATAATCTTCCATCTGCATCTTCCATAACTGGTAGTTTTTGCCATTAAATTTCTCGACCCTAAACTTTCCATCTTCTGACATCTCTCCCACTCTAACCAGGAAACCTCTTTTCCTGTGAGTAACCTTGCTCTGAAAACCAGTTGTTAGAAAAACAATACTGTGGAGTAATAAAATAAAACAAATTCGGAAACAAAACAATAGAGAGACAGATTTACATGGTTCACCTAGTGTGGGCTACATAAACTAGAGAAATTGCCAGGTCCTTCCTTTATTATTATCCAGCAAATGAAGGGATACAACCTACATAAAAACCTGTTGTAACTTCCTCTTCTTTCTCTCACAGTCTCTCGTCTCAGAATACAACATTCACTATGTTCCATAGCCTCAATACATTTCCCTCATAACAAAGGGTTTCCTTCTAGGGGAAAAAACCCTAACATAATTTCTATCGTTAGATCTGTGACCTTATAATGAACCGTCTAGATTTACAATGAAATTACAATATACATTTACAAGGAAATGTTTCCTTCAGCGGCTTCGCCCTTGAACCCCCGATGGGTTCCGTCTTGCCCCCGGACCCCCCATCCAGGGGGATAGCCTCCCCAGACCCCGCAGAGGGGGTACCCCCCTCTACACTCCCCCGCGTGGAAGAGTGCACATACTTCTAGGGTGTAAAGTCTTCATGGGGTATAAACACGGCTGAAATCAAGGACCTTTGAATTAGGAAGATAATCAGGCTCCACAACCAACAAACCAAGCCTCAAATCAGGTAATATATGACATGTTCTTCAAGCAGATCATCCTCTTGAACCAAGACCATATCGATGGTCGACTCAGTAGAAATATATGGAGGATAGACGGAACAGAGGGGCAAACATGAGGGCATGTTTCAACGCTTCGAAAGAGAACTGAGTGGATTCGTCCTAATGAAAGTGAACACCCTTCTTCAGTATATTCATAAACCCTTTTGTGATCTTAGCATAATTTGGGATAAAACGCCAGAGAAAATTAGCTTTTCCCTGTAAACTCTGAAGCTGAGGGACTGTGCACAGGGGAGGCAATTGAACTATCACCTCAAGCTTTATATGATCGACCATGATCCCTGTTGTCAAAACTATAAAACCTAAAAGATGACCCGACGTCACACAAAAACTTCATTTTTTAGGATTCAAGAGAATCTTGTAGTAGCGACATCGCTCAAAGATAAGTCGGAGGTGCATGCGATGATCAACTCTCTTACGAGATTGTGATACTAAATCATCGAGATAATCCTCGACTATGTGTTTGAGGTTGTGGAAAGAAAAAGACATAGCCCACTGAAAAGTGGCTCCAACATTCTTAGGCCAAAAGGCATCTTCCGATAAGGAAATGTACCCCATGGACAAATAAAAGCTATTTTATGCTGGTATTCAGGCTTAATTTGTATCTGATTGTATCTCGAAAAACCATCCATAAAATAAAAGACCTTGCAACCTACGCATTCATCGACAATATGGTCAATGAATGGGGTGGGGAAATTATCCTTTGGACATGCCTTGTTCAAATAACAGAAGTCCATACATACACAAATAGTTCCCTACTTTTTGTTGACCAAAACGAGATTTGACACCCATTGAGTCAACTGAACGGGGTAGATGAAACCGACTTTGAGTAGTTTCTCTACTTCAGCCTTAATAGCTTCTACTTTCTGAGGATTAACTAGATGAATCTTCTGCCAGACCAACTTGGCATCAGGGTAAGTCGTTATTTCATGTTCGATGATTCTTGGATCAATGCCTGACATTTCCTCCTAAGACTAGGCAAAAACATCACGGAATTCTATAAATAAATCTGTATAGATCTTAATCTCTTCGAGGGAGCAGTCCACTCCAACAAAGACATTCTCCACGATGCCAGGGGTTCTAGAGATGTCGATAGGTATTTTTTTAGATATGGTTTCCATATTACCCTCGACGTAAATTGCGTGCATAGCCAAAGGTTAATAGGACAAGACCTATCTCTAGTCATAGTCAACACGAATTCTCCTGCCTCTATTCTTCTTAACTCTGGGAGGAAATAAGATCTGTGATGGAGATCATCCCAGGGTTTGTACAGACTAGTCAATGCCTCTAAAATCACCTCATCAGTGGGCAAGACCAACTCTAAAGAATCGATAGTTACAAAGGAACCTCGAGCCCAGGTAGGATCGATAACTGGATCTAACTCCGATGCAGGAGTTAGATCGGGGTCGGCTGAAGCTTCCTGAACAATAGAGTATGCAAATTCTGTCGTAGAAAAGGGAATGTACATCCCATGATGCCTTGTCCCTTCCATCATGGTTGATGGGGAAGGAAGAGCCCACATATCATTAAAGTAAGTCATGCAGAATGACGACGTTAAAAATATTTTAGCCTTAGGCTGGTCAGGGACAACCGATATCATCTTGAAATTTTCGGAAGGAGGCAGGTAATCGAAAGTACCCATGAGAGGAGGGAGTAAACCAACCCCCACGTTGATGACGCCTAGCTGTGGGTTTTCAATCATTGGGACCGTGGATTCCGCTGATGAAGGGCTAGGCCTCGAGAAAGACAATTTATCTATGGTCACGATTCATCCCTCATGTGGAAACAACAAGACCCGAAATACTGTGGCAACCACTGCATGCATAGCATATGTCCATGTCCTTCCTAACAATAGGTTGTAGTCTAGAGGCACATTGACCACTTCAACTTCGACACACTTGGTCTTCCATCCCAATTGTATGGGAAAAGAAGGGATGATTCCATGTGGTCTGAAAGAATGACTGTCGAAAGCAGTAAGGAGAGAAGGTGATAGAGAAAAAACGAGTTGGTCTATGGAATTCCAACACACCAACAACATCACGCATGTCGAGGCACCCTCATGAACCACCATGCAAAATTTTTTTTGAGTAAAATATTTCGTGGGGTGAGCCACTACTATCTCAAACACAATGTGGTATGGGAGACGAGGTTTTAAGTCAATTGTATCTTGCATGATAATTCCTGGATTACATGTCTTAGTGGATCCTAAGGCAACTAGCAGAGCCTTTCTCTGCGAAGGGCAGCTCTGGAAGACCTCGAAAGAAGACATCACACAAGGGGTTTGTGACAAATCCTCCACCATAGATTAATTCTGGGTGGCCCTCATGTTTGGATTGTAAGAAGCTTTCTTGAACGCCCCTTTCAGAATGCGTGTCATTGTTTCACCCATCGTATTTGCAATCTAGAGAGGAACATATGGATTTTCGTCTTCTTTACTCTTCTCAAAAGTGTTTGGAATTCCATAATCATGTTCCCTAGTAGATATGTGAGCTTCACCTTTCAACATATAAACATTCGAGGTCAAGGGATCACTAGACGATGAAGGGGGTCCCTGACTGCCCCCATCTGCATTTGCATAGGCTTGAGTTAAATTTTTCCCATGAGAAAATGGGTTCGTTAACATCACAGGCTGTTGTTGTGCCAATAACATTTTGGCCTCCATGAGTCGAGGGCATAGGTGAGCTTGATGGTCTTCCATGCAAAGGTTACACAGATACTTCAACTTTCATCTCTCTGTGTTTTCCCCGCCAACATTGTTGGTGGGTTTCTTATCCCCCTTACCCTTCTTTCATTGTTTCTTCTTCCCTTAAGGATGCTGGTTGGCCTTCAAGTTTTTCAACTGCACACCGTGTACATCTGATGATTGAGTAGGGGGAGCAGTCGAACTAGAGGTTTGGCTAGCCGATGTCTGCTGTATCGACAACTGTTGTAATTGATTTGACAGTTGATCAACGGGATTTACTTGTGTTGAACCAACGATACCATCGGCATGTGGTCCAGACTTCTCTCTGGTCTTGTCAAGAATAGACCGTGGCGCATCTGGAAAAACTTTGTAAAATAAACCGGATTGAGAGTAAATCAGTTCTAGCAGTTGATCTCTCATTATCACTTCTTCCTCTGAAAAGACCCCCGACATTACAACGTCCTTGGATGGCCGAGGGACCAAAGACTTAATGAGCCACTCCAACAGGATAACCGATGGGATTAGTACCTTTATCAAACTCTTCCAACACTTCCATTGTCAGATGTGGTCAGATATATGGTCGGCCTTTGTCTGCTCAAAGTTGGCCAACAGTTCGGTGCCGGCATTGTATCTCACAGGTAATTGAAAATGTTTTAAGAAAACCATTGCCAATTCACGAAAAGTAGAGTATCTTGAGCGGTTGAGCTCGATGTACCATTTCAAAACACTCCCAATAAGAGTGCATTGAAACAGGCGCAACTGGATGGAGTCGTCTCTCAAAGAGTTGGACAAGCACCATAGGTGAAAGGTAGTCACATGATCGCCTGGATATTTGTTAGGATTGCCTTCAAAATTCAGAATGTTCGAGGACAAATTGGTCGGCATGGGGGGTCAACGCGGATCGTGATAGATTGGGTTGTTCAATAGTGACATGATTGCTATGGTATACTAGTTGTTTATACATGATTGAGATAGCATTCATATTTATTTGTTAAGGAGCATGAGCAAGCTATTGGAGAGCTTGGATGTATTGTGACTAGATGTGGGTCAATTTGGACATTGGAAGACAGAAGAGAAAGTGATTGCATGTTGCAGAGAATCTGAGCATGTGAAGCAAATCAAAACCCTAGTTGCTCAAAAGAATACGCTTGTTTCATTATACACTAGCCACGTGTACACATGGGCTGTAGTGAGCCAGAGCCCGTGCACATGCGGGCTGCACTACTGACAGGTCACGTACCTGTTGATAGATTGACATCTATTGAGGATTGTTGTCTCATCTTAGTTGATGCTGAGGGTGTTAGCTGAGTCTTGCATTATAGAGCAGGTGCTCTTACAGAGTTGTACTCTATTTAGTTGTTGCTGATAAACCCCAAGGATTGTAGTCCATAATAAAAAAGAAAATTGTACATACATCTTGTTTTCTTTGTGTTCATTGTGGAGATGACTTGTTGATGATATATTTCTGATATATGTTGCTAATATATGTTGCTGATATTTGCTCACATCTGACTGGTTATAAATGACAACAATTGGTAATGAATAAATGTCGAATGCTAATTGATGAGTTTTTGTGCAAGGGGGAAGTTTTGGGAAAAAGAGCCCCACACTCATTCACCCCCCCTCTAAGTGTGGTAGGTGTGTCCAACAATTGGTATCAGAGCAAGCCTTCACTAAAAGCCTTAACAATCTTGAAGGAGACCCATAGACACACAAATGGATGATGAAGTACCAATCCTTGATGAGGAAAAATATTCTACTTGGAGAATAGAGATGAAAGTGTATTTGAAGATAATGGGGGCAGCTATTTGGAAGGCAGCCATTGGTGGATCAGTTCCATTGAAGAACAAATTAAAGTTTACAACTCAAAGGGAAGGAAAGAAGAACGATGCATTGGCTCTCAAGACCATTCTTAGTGGACTCTCAAGCCCTATCAAAGAGAGCATGGGACAATGCACTTCCGCCAAGGATCTATGGCTAAATCTAGAGGAGACATATCAAAGCAAGGAAGAGATTGAAGACCACTCCATCAAGATCATCAAAGGTAAAGAATCATCAAAAACTCTTGAATGCATTATTTCCAAATGTGATTTTGAAAACATTTCAAGTGAAGATAAAGAATCAAGTGATGATAGCACAAAGGAAGATCTTGAAGATGAAGGAAAAAAATTGTGTGTTGATGTTGGCAAAAAGGAAGAAAGTGAAGATACTTCAAATGAAGGTAAATAACCCTCTAAAGCCCTTGATTGCAATAATGATGATGATGAATTTTTATCTACAAGGGAAGAAGAAGATGTAGAAATAGTTTGTGTAAAGTTTGATGATATTTATCCCATGAAAAGAATAGAAGGAAATCTATGAAAACTTCAAAAGGAAATTGAAGAGGGTTTATATAGATATAGAAGTGATCAACATTATATAGACTATAACTATCTTTCGTATAACACTAAGAAGTTTCTTAGGAGAAGTCTAAGGCACATCTTGAAGTTAAAGGAAATGATCAAGGAACAAGAAGAGAGCAATAAATCTCAATTAGAAGAAAAGGAAGAAGGGATCACAAGACTAAAATATGGAAAAGAAGATATGAATGTATAAGATGATATTAGAAAAAGTTTTGAAACTATTGTCCATCTCAAGACCCAAATTGAAGAATCTAAAAGAATAGAGGAACTATTGAAGAATCAAATAAATGAAAAAGAGGAGTCATGTTGTAAGTTAGAAGCTGAAATTGTTGACCTTAGAAAGAAGGTGGAAAATTCAAACAAATTCTTGAATAACTCTCGAATCTTGGATGAGATCTTGGAATGTCAAAGACCATCATGTGATAAATCAGGTCTTGGATACAAAGGAGAAGATACACATGTTGAAGAAAGCACCTCAAAGAAGCATGAGGTAAGTCCATCAAAGAAGGAAGACAATGTTGCAAAACAACCATCTACATAAGGCAAAGACAATTTCAAAAGAACAAAGCAAGGAAGACATCAAGAATCCATTCTTGGGACACCAAGGAAAAGGTATGAAAGTGTTTTTCATGGGTATTGTTATTCATGTAATGGATATGGTCACAAATATTTTGAGTGTAGATATTATGAAATAAGATATAATGGAAGAATCTATAACACCATGAGGTGTTGGAGATGTGATCAAGTAGGACACATTGTTGTTCACTGTAACTCCATGAGATGCTACAACTGTAGTGGATTTGGCCACAAATCCCAGGAGTGTTGGAACACAAGAAGAAAGTCCATGATGAGGACTTCACATAGCATGGCTAGAAGAAGGAATGAAGTAAGAAAGGGAGACATCTTTGAAAAGATGGATACTCATAGCTCAAGTTCTGAAGAGAAGGGTCATCTACAGAAGTGGGTGAAGAAGACAGAGTAGCCAGATCAGAATTAAAGACTGAAGGGAAGTACAAAAGTGTCATCTACTGAGGCACATGCAGGTTATAGTGGTTATAGTCATGTGGATACGTGTGCTGACCTTGAATAGGTCACATACACCTGCGCTCTGTTGTGCAGAAGGCCTTATATATGTTGTAAAGCCTTGGGAAAAAGGCAATGCACATGGCTTGGAGTTTGATGTGATGTTATAACTTTGTATTGCAGGGTTTGACATTGTTTATTGTAGGTTCTGACACTATTTGCTGCAGGTTTGCATGGTGAGATCACACAATGGTATAATAAAAATAAATATTGGGTGCATGGCACTAACCCAAGAGTATGGATTGATGTTGATCTGCTGGGATTAATCATTTTGTGATGATGGTGATGCACATGGTTGGCATATTGGTGGATGCACATGATTGGCATAATTGGTAGATGCACATGTTGTCATATTGGTAGATGCACATGTTGGCATATGGTGGATACATTTCATGGATGATATCTTTTGGCACATTGTTGATGTACATGGGTGTTGTGCATGGTGGGCACATTTTGGTACATGATGCACTTGGTGGATATATTGTTCATGAT
>ML822701.1:70490-82306 GCA_009831015.1 Picea engelmannii | reverse complement strand
TCGGGAGGGTCGGAGGGAGGGTTTATTTCAGAAATTTCTGGTGACTCGGGCACAGGGGGAGTGTCATCATTGTCTTCTTGAATATCCTCAGAGATGGCCATAAAGAGATTTTGTTCCTTACATTTGTGGCCTGGGAAATATTTTTCATCACAATTATAACAGAGCCCTTTGAGTTGGCATTCAGCCATTTTATCCCTGGTCAATTTTTGGATTTTTAATGGGGCGGAGGGAGTAGTGGGGTTTACTAGTTTAGGGTGCGGAATAAAGGAAGGCTTACGGTTTTGAGAGGAAACAATTTGTTGTGCTTCTTTAGCTTTTTTGGTAGCCTCCACCCAAGTCGTAGGTCGAGCCATGAGGACATGGGCCATAATATCCTCCTTGAGGCCACTGATAAAACACTCTCGAAAGAAAGCATCAATCATGCCCTCTGTTCAAAAAGCTAGATGCTCAAATGCAGCTATGAATTCTTCGACTGTGTCTGATTGCTTCAATTTTTTCAAACGGCCCAAATGGTTGGCGTCAGTGTCAAAGCGTTCATAAAGCTCAGAAAAAAATTGGGTCCAAGCAATATATCCTTGACGGGAAGTTTTTCTCCATTGCCACCATTGCCAGTGTTCTTGATCTAGATTGAGAACAACTTACCGGTGTTTGGCCAAGTCATCTGTAATGTTGTAGAGAGAGAAATAATGTTCCATTTGTGTGACCCAACCAGTGGGGTCTGAGCCATAAAATTTGGTTGCATCCACCCGCGGAAGGCGTATGTCCCTTTGAAAGTGATGTGGTTGAAAGGAATGGGAAGAAGTTTCACCTTCAGTCTTTTTATGTGCATCATCTAAAGAGTCATCGAGAGGGAGTTTGAGTTTGGTGCAGAGTGATACAAAGATAGATTCAAGTTCGTTTTTGAATTCCACCATTGCGGACCGCACGGCTACATTGACGGATGCATTTATGGAGGCATTTATGGAGGCATCACAGGAGGCAATAGTAGCACTGAGTTGTTGCACTTCTTGTTGGGTCTTAAGGAAACCAGATTCCAAGGTGTTGAGGCGAGAATCTACTTCTTGGCTATGGGTATGGGCCATGATGATGGGTGAACTGGAAAGGGAGCAGGCGAGGTTAGAATTTTTTGCAGAAAAATGATATGGATGAATGTGACAAGGGGGAAGAGATGAGTCTAATGGAATAGGTCTCAAATAATGGTGAAAAAATGGGAGCGGGCGGGGTCAAAAAGTTTTGCCGAAAAATGATATGGATGATTGTGACAAGGGGGAAGAGATGAGTATAATGGAATAGGTCTCAAATAATGGTTATACTTTGGGGTTATACTTTGGTCTGAAGAATGTTGCAGTGCTAAAATTCCCAAATTATGAACCAGAGAGTATTTACTTAGAAACGCCAACACAGATGCGCGTCAATAGATCTCGTTGGTTTAATTTGTTTATGTTGTTGTTTATGTTGTTGTTTATGTTCCCCAAGGGTTAGGTATTCAAGGGTTCTATAGACAAGGGTTTGCCATGTGCTATATCTCTCTGATATACGTGTGGGGTCCAACAGTAGTACTCGGCCCAATATCTCATGGCACTAACTAAGGAGGATAAACCGTACCCTTAGTCGTACTACCCGACTACCCAAGTACTAGAGAATATCTTCCCGAGTGTTGTTCTCAGTGACACTATAGCAGTCCGACGGCCGATAGGTTTATCTAAAGAGGGCTTCAGGAAATCTAGGTTGATTCGTACACAAGTGTTGTCTGATCCGCTACCACTCGAAGGGGTACCAACAGGGGTTACAAGGGTGGACAACAGATGTGCGCTTAAGAACCACTTGTATTTCCTGCGTGTATGAATCCCTCAACCGCAGGTTTATGCACGTAACGATAGATCTATGTGGCTTAAAGACGCTGGAATATGTCTCTACCCTGGAAAAAAATACCCACAATTTCTGCCAAGGAAAGTGCTCTGATACCACTTGCAAGATACCAGATATATAAAATATGCAGAATAGAAATGAAATGCTAGAAATGACAGAATAACAGTAAAATATCCAACATAATCTTCACAATACACAGAAATGATATATGGAATAGAAACAGAAACAACACTTTGATTCAGATAGCAATGTTCACAGGCCTCTTCGAGGGGGCAACCTCCAGTCGAGCAGTGCTCTGTTACAATAATCTCCAAGCTAGGGTTTTCATACCCTCGACCCTTATTTATACTAAATGTGTCTATTAAGAGAAGCATCTAGAGGAAGATCCTTCTAGAAGCAGAAGCTTCTATTAGGTTTTCTTACATCTGCCTTATTCTATTTTATTGAAAGGTATTATTAATATTGACCTTTATTACATCCGAATACATTGATCTACCTATGTGCGGGTTAGGACCTTAACACCATTTCTCAGGAGATCCAAATGACTGGAAGTGTAAATATGCACATATGAAAATTGGGCCTATCGTAAGCAAAATCGCAGTTCTTTTCCTTTAATTCAAGCCACTATAGGAGGCTCTAGTACTTAGGTATACAAATCATATTCGACCATATAGGTCCTTAATTTATTAAATACACAACCAGGCAAAATGAAGAGAAAAACAATCAAGTCATTAAAAAAACATGCACATCCTTGAAACACTCACGGGGTACTCAACCTTATTTTACTGCCACAGTTCAGTTTTTTAGGGTATGAGAATACTTATCTATTACAAAATGCAGCCAACTAACTGACTCTAGGTGTTCTCCTTTCCACCCAATCGTAGTCTCAGAGGAATTCAATCTTAGCACTCTGGCCACCCCCATGACAAGCCATGATATCACCATGGAAATTTCTTCCTTTACTCAGAGATACTTTCTCTATCATGCCCTTGACGAGGTTTATCAAATGCTCCCTTGGCATCAATCTTGTAATATTTAATTTAGGTCAGGTCTTCTGCAAGTTCTCATGGATCCATTTCCTCTTTTCTCCCATATCCAAAAATATTTTATCATGTAGTTCTTCCTTCGAGCATTCCTCCTGGTCATGCATTCCCTACCTAGTGCATCCCCCTCTTGTCTGTTATCCTACATGTGTATATAATTCACGCATTTATCCTCCTCGGGAAGGTTCTGGACTTGTCTTGTTCCTTCTGTCAGAAGAAAACTCGGGTCAATCTGGGCCTGCAATAAAAACTTCCCTCTGTGGTACATCAGGCTGACAACTTTCTGCCTCCTCAGACAAACCCTCCATGCTTCTTTTCATGGGGATAGTTGATTTTTCAACTACTGGTCCTTCTTTCCTTAACTGCTTCCTCCTTGGAATCTGGATGAGGCTTATTATCTCATCAAAGAGAATTTGGGTCATTTGGACTAATGAACCCTCTCTATAGTTTCCTCACTCTTTCCTCTAGTGATATCATGGTCAGTACTTCAAGGATTCACCCCCAAAGTCAAGTATTTGCAATTCAAACAATAATACATTTACATTGCTCCCATCCCATAGCATGGTGATCCTGATAAATTATTAATTACAAGTTGGGGGAAACAACGGTGTTACAATCCCCTCCCCCTTAAAAGGGAACATCGTCCTTGATGTTCTTTCTTAGTAACAACTATGATGCCTTTCTCATTTAGTTGCTTCAAAAGTCTTGATGCTCTTTCTTGGTCAGGTCCTTACAAGAATCTTGTCCTTCATCACCTTCCTTTAATAATCTTGGACAACAAGCATATAAATCACAATTTCATGAGAAAACATTTTACTGTTGTTCAAAATTCAATAGGAAAATTTTCATAATGTAGCACAACAATTACTTGTGCAGTTAATGGATTTGCATCCACATGGTTGTCTTGTTATTTTGGATAATTGTTTTTCCTGTCCATACCCATTCTTTGCATGATCCCAATCAGTAGCGTATGAGAATTATCAAAGTCTCCTCTTCCTAGTGGTCACTCACCCTCTAGGCCCAGGCTCAGGCATCCCCTTATCTACCATACATTCCCTTAGGTGATCCATCTTTCCTTGCCAAGGATTTCTTACACAAGAAGAGTTCTAAAGACTTGATTGAGCCTTACAGTCGAGGAGGCCCTCAAACTTTCTTTGCTTAGGCATTCCTCTGACTTGTGTTACCAAAACACAACATATTCTAGGTGATAATGGCTTACCACAAGGTTCTCATGTCCGAATCAATATCTGTTTTCATGCTTTCTAGATTGACAACCTTCACCTGTCCTCCCGAGACAGATCTTTTTCATCTCACCTATATCATAGGTATAAAAAAATATGAGATATTATCACGAATTTCAAATTCAGAATTTTCTAGCAAATATGTCACCCACAGATTTCCAAATTCCACATTTTTTTTAAGATCTATTCCACAGAGGAAACAAATTCAAAAGTATGGGCCTTTTCTTCCCATAACAGTCTAGATCAACAGGAAATTGGTCCTCCTTATGGCTTACAACAATGCTATATCTAAGACCCTTTTCCTCCTGCAACTTCAACATTCCTCAGCCAAACAAATTGCTAGTTTTCATGCACTTTATATTTTCAAAATCATGCATACTAACAGTTCAAGTCATTTTCATCTAAGCAAGGGTACAAAGCAAAAGGAAATATATCATTTTCTACATATGTGTCCTTTCAACATACTAATTTTTTCCAAATGCAATTCAGATATCAAATGTCTTTAATCAATGTGCCAATATTCATGGCCACGTCCATACCCAATATACCCTTACATTGGTTTTAAATTATTATATTTCATGTTAGGTACTCTTGCCAAGGGGCATTGGAACTCATCCCACTTATTAGCATATGGATTCTCTCTTCATATTTATTATTATAGCAGAAACATATTTTCTGCTCTAAATCAACCACAGCCTCAAATCATTAGTCATGAAACTCAAATTTTCACATGAATTCCTTTAAGGGTTTATTTCCTTACCAATAATCATGAGCCAATAGTAATGGAACTCGGTTCCATTATCATCCGCATATTTTCAATCAACCAAAAATTGTTTTAGCAGGTGTGATGCCCAACTGAACATCACTCCTTTCGTGCATTGCACGACTACTGCTATGAATCCTGCTAAAGCTTCTTCTTTTTTTCATTTCCTCAGCATCTTGCAAGCCATAATCTTGTTGGCGAACCTCACCACATTTTCATTAATTTCCTTGATCACAATGCCCCTATTTTCCCCTACTGGTGCAAAACGTTTTTTTTACCATCTCGGTGATTTCCTTCTCGCATGCCTTATTATCCAAGAACTCCTCTAGCTGTGCACTGACTGTAGGTAATCCTGTGATCTTGGCGATCAACGCCACATCCAGCTATACTGGACTATCCATCCAAAGGATGTCATTGTGTACCCAGGATAATAATTGTTTGATGAAATCCCGACATTTTTACCACGCCTGAAGTGCAGTATGTCCAAGAGGTTCATTATGTCGGAGTTATACAACCTCGTTATCCATTGGGATCCATTATCAGTTTACCTAGGGGTCCAATTTCCCCTGTGTTTTCTAAGTAGGTATATTTATCCAAATATGGTAATTTGGTCACATTGCACACATCGTGGTCAGAGTACCTAAGTTTTGGTACTTTTCTGAGCATATCGACCACATTGACCATTGCGTCTGGGAGAGATGGAAGCGTGATGTATGTGGTGTCCTACACCTTTCTTTTCTACCCGACAGTAGATGGGCCTACCTCTGCTATTTCTATGTCCTCTTATTTCCCTCTCAGAGTCTAGTTGGTCGATGATTTCCTTGAACAACACCTATTCTCCATCGTGGCCCTATCACTAACCCATCATTTCATCAGGTTTAGTGGGCGTTTCAGGATTAGGGTTCATGATACCATTCCAGGTACCAGAACTCTTCCCTATTTCCCCTTGCAACGTTGTCGATGTTTCCTCTTCAACCCATGTCAGGTTGATTGTCTTTATTTCTGACATAGTGACATCTTCAATCTCAACCATGTTCTTGGGCTATCTCATTCTTTCCTTGCACCTTTGGCCCTTTTGACTAACCCGTACATACTATCCTAGAGCGTCGAACTTTGGTGGTGTCATATTCTATGCAATTCGCACAATCACTTGCTTATTCATAAAGTTATAGCTAGGGAACACATTTTGTATCTCACTTTGTGCTAAAAAATCACTAAGTATTGAACTAACACGTGATTTCTGCCATTTATAGACTTGGTCGTAATTATTTTTCACTTTTTGTGTGCATTTGCATCGAGTGTAATTTTTCCTATGCGTTGTCTTCCTATGTTGTCGCGGTAATTTTTGCGCATGACTTTTTTTGCACTTTCCCATGGTCCAGTCAACTTCTTCCTATTTTTGTGTTTTTCTTCTTTTTCTATTTTTGTATTCTGTTTTTCTTCTTTTCCCCCTTTTTATTTATTTTTATCATTTTTCTATCCTAATATCTACTATAGTACACTATATACTTGACTTTCTTACTCCGATCTGACTTTTAAGGGCTAGTAGGTCGATTGTCCCTGTACAGTTTCTATCGAATACCGTTGATCATGCCTTTAAGTTATGTTCCTCCCAAGTCCTTTAATTGTACATATCCCCCATATGTGACAATATTTACTTCATATGGCCCTAGCCAATGCATTCCAAATTTACCAGGGTGTTGCAAAAAGTTGTTGTCATAGAGAAGAACTAAGTCTCCCTCCTTAAAGATCTTTTTTTTAATATGTCTGTCATGTCAGGATTTTTCCCTTGATTTATGTACTTCTTGGTGAAATATTTCCAGAATCCTATCCTCTTCAATTTCCATTAGTTGTCTTAGTCTCTCCTATACTATGCCTCTTTCTGTCATGTTGGTAATTGTTGCTACGAGCAGTCTGGGTACCAGAAATTTGAATGGCACCACTACTTCCTTCCCATACACCAGTCTGAATGGTGCTTGTCCTGTCAACTTCTTGCAAGTGGTATTGTATTCCCACAATATTGTTGTGTTATAACCCTAAATTGCACCATACATGCATACCTGGCATCAGACCATCTTACTTACTATTTTTTCCAAGCCAACATTGAACAACTCTTCTTAAAAACACTATTTTTTAAGATGTACGTGCCCTGCACCACTACTTCCCGCATATGTATGCTAGTTGCACCATTATTGCCCATGTACATATGCTAGTTGCACCATTACAGCCCGTGTGTGCCCACAAAAGTTGCAAAAATTAAAAAGTTGCAAGGAATCCATTGAGATCACGGGCTATTGGATAGTTTCCTAACTAATCGACCGCCTATATCCCATCACCCAACTGAAAAACCATCCTTTTGTCATATAAAATGAGGTGTTGGGGTCTCATTCCAAAGAGAATCATAATAACAGTGAAACAATGAAAATTTCCCCCCTTGTCCCAAGAATTTGCAGCCACATTGTGAGTTTTGAGCCAGAATTCCCTATTCTTTCTGTTTTCCTCATTCATAAGCCTATGACCATTCTCTAGAGAGAAGTGTGAGAGGAGAAATATACATGAAAGAAGTTGGAGATTTGTGAAGAGGAGCCCGGAACAGGTTCGAGGAGCAGTCATCGATCTCATTTGTAAGTGATTTTGTGAGATTAATATAAAGAATTAGTTTTTTTGTCCCGCCATATGATGTGTTCAATATTTATGCTTGATTTACATTTTATTATGACATCTAACCCACTAATTCATATATAAGATGCATGTTTGTAGTTTCTTGTTTTTCTTTTGGTGAATGCAGGTTGTCCTTGGGAGGAGATTTGCAGTTGAGGAACAACCGAACGCAAAAGGATCAACACCAAACGCGGAGTTTAAGGTAGAGTTACCGGATCCTTATACTTTTTATTTTATGCATGAATGTGGGGTATTGTCAGGGTAGTTGTTAAAAGTAGGATAATTTATATAGTTAGCTCTACCTGCACGTTGAACCCTAGTGTAGTCCATAGGGGGGTTTTCCCGCTATAGCATAATTGGCGATCGTACTGGGGAATCCTCTAGGGTTTTTTGGGGATGTTTTTGGGTGTTTTAATTGGTTTGATTACCTGTTTTGAGTTTTCTGTAACTTTTGAGTCTTTGAGGGATTATGATCTACCATGCCAGTACTCCCTGCATGGTCAACTTGACTGTTAATTTTATTTTTTGGGGAAGTTACAGAGGTGTACGCGGCCTGCAGTGGGTCTGCACACGTACATACGCACCCTACCTTTGGACAGCCCACGTACATACGCAGGCTGCTTAAGTGTCAATAGTGTGCATGTGTCAGGAATATTTTTTCTTAAGAAGAGGTAGTCAACCTCTTCCATGTTTGAATTCATACTTCTCAAGGGTTTCTTGATCTAGTAATGGTCTCTATTGTTGCAGTCCTTAGCCTGGGTTTGACATCAATTTCTTTATCTTTTAGATATTTCTTGTGTTCTTTGAAAGGGTTTTTTGACAAGTCTACGAGTCTTTTATGATTGGCCTATTCGGTATCATCAGTGACTCCTTACGATCCGTAGTGGACCAAAATTAATTTTTTGGTCTTGTCTTGTCTTCACTTTTTCCCTTTTGCTTTATTTAGAAGAAAAGAAAAAGAATTAATTTTCAAGTTTCTTATTTGGAAGAATAAACAAAAATAAGATAAAAAGATATCATTTTATTGTTTGGTTAAGTAGTTAGGTTAGTTATCTTTACTTGTGAGGAAGAATATTGCTTTCTTAAGTTCTTTACTGAATTATTAGAAATTTAGTTAGCTCATAGTCGAGTGAGACTCAGTTTTAGGTTTCTTCTTTTAAAATATCTTAGAAAAGAAGTTAGTTTGAAAAGTTGGTTAAAGAGTTTTCAAATTGAAAATCTTTATTTGTTGAAAAAGAAGTAATTTTGTTTCCAGCATTTTCTCTTCTCTCTCGTCTCTTTAAAAACACCACCAATTTCATTTCCATTCCTTTTACTTAATAAAAGACACGTAAAATTAACGCTTAATTAAAAGTAATTAGACTTTATGTTTGTAGGGTCCATAAACTAGACTAGGCTAGAGCCTTGATTTAGGTTGGAGAGGAAACTCTTCAAGTCTATAAAACAAACATAAGATTATGTGTTAGGGAGTGTAAATATTCCAGTAACATGGAAATTATCTGGGAACCCCATCTAACACAAGGGCTAAACATGAGGTCATGTGCAGAAAGGTAGCAGAGATAACCCCTCCAAAGTCGAACCAAGCGTAGTGGGAAACGCATATAGAGGACTTGTCTTGGGATTTCATTGATCGCATTTGCCACAGAGCTTCATGGGTCTCAAATCCATTCAAGGTCCTCAGTTGTCTTTTAGAACACTTTCTTTCGATACCCTCAATAGGTTTTGGGCTTGATACTCTGCTCATTGTTGTCCAGCCGACTGACGACTGTACCCACCTGGTAATTGTTCACGACCTGGAAAGATAGTTTCCTTTACCTTAGGGACTTACACAGGTGACTGCGGGGCTATACCGCGGTACCTAGGGAAGACATCAGGCCATGCTTTGCAGAGTATACCTGGAGAGAGCTTTTATGTTTGATTTTCACTTGCACCGGTAAGTTTCTCTAGTATTGGTTGGTGTAACTGTTCTTCCAACTAGTTAGTGGTTTGATTGCTTTATCTCTAGGAAATTTTTTAGTGTGTGTTTTGTATTCAACATTAGAAAGACTTAGTGTGTCGTTGATATTCTCACACAATGGAAGATCAAGAGCCTCACCAATCGTGAAGGCTTTTGGGTCTGCTGCCAGATAATTTGGAGCCACCGCCACCGTGAAGGCGAAGACTTGACTAGGAAGGGTCATTTGAGGTGGTCGGGCCATAGGGAACTATGCCCGAGCCAACTCCAAGAGGAGAACACTCGTATCCAGAGGAACCAACTATTTATGACCTTGGAATGGAATCTCTCAGTCCGTATAACCCTCTGATCACTGACTTGTCGGTGCCACTTTTGATACAGCTTGCCCCCCCAAGGGTAACGCATCATGAGTGTCAGATAGTCCTGCAAGCAATGATGGAAGAAAATGTTGCTACTTCATTAGTAAGTCCTCATAATCCCTCTATGGTTGCCACCACTGGGGGTGTTCTGACTCCTAACTCACCTTAGCATGTCTGGGCCACCATGGTCTTGACCGCCTCTACCTCGGGAAGCGGTTTGAATCCGTCTATGGTGACGATCACTGCACCGTTCACACAGATTGTGATGGGTCCTCCATTTTCATATAGAATGCCCAGTTATGATTCAAACTCAGTCCTCACCTACTCCACCCTACAGACCTTGGGTCTAGGGACATGGAGCTCTAACGCTCCTCTCAAAGATTCCATGGGGGGCACCTCAGGCCCCTATAACTCTTTCCCTTATGGTGGGGGTCATATACCTCTGTCGTCCCCTCGCTTGGCAGTTCTTCTCAATAGCCCATCTGGTCGAACATGAGCTATAGCTTGTTTGGAGTAGGTACTCAAGGACTTTCTGTTGGACACACCTACCACACTTAGAGGGGGGGTGAATGAGTGTGGGGCTCTTTTTCCCAAAACTTCCCTCTTGCACAAAAAACCCATCAATTAGCATTCAACATTTATTCATTACCCATTGTTGTCATTTATAACCAGTTAGATGTGAGCACATATTAGCAATATATCATCAACAAGTCATCGCCACAATGAACACAAAGAACACAATATGTATGTACAATTTTGTTTTTTATTACGGACTACAATCCTTGGGGTTTATCAGCAACAACTGAATAGAGTACAACTCTGTAAGAGCACCTACTCTATAATGCAAGACTCAGCTTACACCCTCAGCATCAACTAAGATGTGGCAAGAATCCTCAACAGACGCCAATTTGTCAATAGGTACATGCGCCCTGGCTCACTACAACCTATGCGTACACATGGCCAGTGTATAATGCAACAAGCATATGCTTCTGAGAAACTAGGGTTTTTCTTTGCTTCACATGCTCAGATTCTCTACAATCTGCAATCACTTTCTCTTCTATCTTCCACTATCCAAACTGACCCACATCCAGTCACAATACATCTAAGCTCTCCAATAGCTTTCTCATGCTCCTTAACAAATCAATATGAATGCTATCTCAATCATGTATAAACAAATAGTATACCATAGTAATCATGTCACTACTGAATCACAAGAGTGTTGCTCACTCCAACAACCAAATCAACCAAAATGAACCACATCATAGAATCCATACCAAGAATTCCCTAAGCATTCACAACACATCAAACAATAGTATCCATCAAGACAATAATGTAACCATACCGATGTCTCAGTGATAGATCTGAGGCCATAGAATGCAAATATGGAAGCTGCTTCAGCATCCAAGAGCTTGGCACCATCTCAAACACAAATCTTCATGGTTTTATCCACTCCATGGTCCCTATACATAGTTAGCTTGCATGTACACTCACCCTATACATAGCCATCCCGCATGTACATGCACCCTATACACAGACATCCTGTGTGGGCATAAGAAAATAGGGTTTTCTATGAACCCGAGAATTTTGTCGTCAAGATCTCTGACATTTCCGAAACTTTGATGAATCCATGAGATCCTCCTCTCACTCTCTTCCTCGAAATGGATCTTCAATCATTCTCAAGAGATCCACACCAATAATATGTGCTCACAAGAAGTTCTCCATCAATACTCCAAAAGATATTCACAAGAAGCTCTCCATTGATCCACAAAAAGGATTCTCACTGAATGTTCATTTTTACAAGAGATCCTAGCTTCTTATTTATACTTTCATCTTCTAGGTCACTTAACCCATTTTTAGGTTACTTAACCCATTTCTAGGTCACTTAACCTATTTTCCTTATTTTAGGGTTAACCACTTTCCATGAAT
>ML822701.1:58351-68865 GCA_009831015.1 Picea engelmannii | reverse complement strand
ATCATGAACAATATATCCACCAAGTGCATCATGTACCAAAATGTGCCCACCATGCACAACACCCATGTACATCAACAATGTGCCAAAATATATCATCCATGAAATGTATCCACCATATGCCAACATGTGCATCTACCAATATGACAACATGTGCATATACCAATTATGCCAATCATGTGCATCCACCAATATGCCAACCATGTGCATCACCATCATCAAAAAATGATTAATCCCAGCAGATCAGCATCAATCCATACTCTTGGGTTAGTGCCATGCACCCAATATTTATTTTTATTATACCATTGTGTGATCTCACCATGCAAACATGTATCAAATAATGTCAGAACCTACAATAAACAATGTCAAACCCTGCAATACAGAGTTATAACATCACATCAAACTCCAAGCCATGTGCATTGCCTTTTTCCCAAGGCTTTACAACATATATAAGGCCTTCTGCACAACAGAGCGCATGTGTATGTGACCTATTCAAGGTTAGCACACGTATCCACACGACTATAACCACTGTAACCTGCATGTGCCTCAGTAGATGACACTTTTGTACTTCCCTTCAGTCTTTAATTCTGATCTGGCTACTATGTCTTCTTCACCCACTTCTGTAGATGACCCTTCTCTTCAGAACTTGAGCTATGAGTATCCATCTTTTCAAAGATGTCTCCCTTTCTTACTTCATTCCTTCTTCTATCCATGCTATGTGAATTCCTCATCATGGACTTTCTTCTTATGTTCCATCACTCCTGGGATTTGTGGCCAAATCCACTACAGTTGTAGCATCTCATGGAGTTACAGTGAACAACAATGTGTCCTACTTGATCACATCTCCAACACCTCATGGTGTTATAGATTCTTCCATTATATATTCTTTCATAAGATCTACACTCAAAATATTTGTGACCATATCCATTACATGAATAACAATACCCATGAAAAACACTTTCATACCTTTTCTTTGGTGTCCCAAGAATGGATTCTTGATGTCTTCCTTGCTTTGTTCTTTTGAAATTGTCTTTTCCTTCTGTAGATGGTTGTTTTGCAACATTGCCTTCCTTCTTTGATGGACTTACCTCATGCTTCTTTGAGGTGCTTTCTTCAACATGTGTATCTTCTCCTTTGTATCCAAGACCTGATTTATCACATGATGGTCTTTGACATTCCAAGATCTCATCCAAGATTCGAGATTTATTCAAGAATTTGTTTGAATTTTCCACCTTCTTTCTAAGGTCAATAATTTCAGCTTCTAACTTACAACATGACTCCTCTTTTTCATTTATTTGATTCTTCAATAGTTCCTCTATTCTTTTAGATTCTTCAATTTGGGTCTTGAGATGGACAATAGTTTCAAAACTTTTGCTAATATCATCTTATACATTCATATCTTCTTTTCCATCTTTTAGTCTTGTGATCCCTTCTTCCTTTTCTTCTAATTGAGTTTTATTTCTCTCTTCTTGTTCCTTGATCATTTCCTTTAACTTCAAGATGTTCCTTAGACTTCTCCTACGAAACTTCTTAGTGTTATCCGAAAGATAGTTATAGTCTATATAATGATGATCACTTCTATATCTATATAAACCCTCTTCAATTTCCTTTTGAAGTTTTCATAGATTTCCTTCTATTCTTTTCATGGGATAAATATCATCAAACTTTACACAAACTATTTCTACATCTTCTTCTTCCCTTGTAGAGAAAAATTCATCATCATCATTATTGCAATCAAGGGATTTAGAGGGTTCTTTACCTTCATTTGAAGTATCTTCACTTTCTTCCTTTTTGCCAACATCAACACACAATTCTTTTCCTTCATCTTCAAGATCTTCCTTTGTGCTATCATCACTTGATTCTTTATCTTCACTTGAAATGTTTTCAAAATCACATTTGGAAATAATGCATTCAAGAGTTTTTGATGATTCTTTACCTTTGATGATCTTGATGGAGTGGTCTTCAATCTCTTCCTTGCTTTGATATGTATCCTCTAGCTTTAGCCATAGATCCTTGGCGGAAGTGCATTGTCCCATTCTCTCTTTGATAGGGCTTGAGAGTCCACTAAGAATGGTCTTGAGAGCCAATGCATCGTTCTTCTTTCCCTCCCTTTGAGCTGTAAACTTTAATTTGTTATTCAATGGAACTGATCCACCAATGGCTTCCTTCCAAATAGCTGCCCCCATTATCTTCAAATACACTTTCATCTCTATTCTCCAAGTAGAATAGTTTTCCTCATCAAGGATTGGTACTTCATCATCCATTTGTGTGTCTATGGGTCTCCTTGCTTTGATACCAATTGTTGGACACACCTACCACACTTAGAGGGGGGGTGAATGAGTGTGGGGCTCTTTTTCCCAAAACTTCCCTCTTGCACAAAAACTCATCAATTAGCCTTCAACATTTATTCATTACCCATTGTTGTCATTTATAACCAATTAGATGTGAGCACATATCAGCAACATATATCAGCAATACATCATCAACAAGTCATCTCCACAATGAACACAAAGAACACAAGATGTATGTACAATTTTCTTTTTTATTATGGACTACAATCCTTGGGGTTTATCAGCAACAACTAAATAGAGTACAACTCTGTAAGAGCACCTGCTCTATAATGCAAGACTCAGCTTACACCCTCAGCATCAACTAAGATGAGACAAAAATCCTCAATAGATGTCAATCTATCAACAGGTACGTGACCTGTCAGTAGTGCAGTCCGTGTGTGCATGGGCTCTGGCTCACTACAGCCCACGTGTACACATGGCTAGTGTATAATGCAACAAGCATATGCTTCTGAGCAACTAGGGTTTTTATTTGCTTCACATGCTCAGATTCTCTGCAACATGCAATCACTTTCTCTTATGTCTTCCACTGTCCAAATTGACCCACATCTAGTCACAATACATCCAAGCTCTCCAATAGCTTGCTCATGCTCCTTAACAAATCAATATGAATGCTATCTCAATCATGTATAAACAACTAGTATACCATAGCAATCATGTCACTATTGAACAATCCAATCTATCATGATCCGTGTTGACCCCCCATGCCGACCAATTTGTCCTCGAACATTCCGAATTTTGAAGGCAATCCTAACAAACATCCAGGCGATCATGTGACTACCTTTCACCTATGGTGCTTGTCCAACTCTTTGAGAGACGACTCCATCCAGTTGCGTCTGTTTCAATGCACTCTTATTGGGAGTGTTTTGAAATGGTACATCGAGCTCAACCACTCAAGATACTCTACTTTTCGTGAATTGGCAATGGTTTTCTTAAAACATTTTCAATTACCTGTGAGATACAATGCCGGCACCGAACTGTTGGCCAACTTTGAGCAGACAAAGGCTAACCATATCTCTGACCACATATGACAATGGAAGCATTGGAAGAGTTTGATAAAGGTACTAATCCCATCGGTTATCCTGTTGGAGTGGCTCATTAAGTCTTTGGTCCCTCGGCCATCCAAGGACGTTGTAACGTCGGGGGTCTTTTTAGAGGAAGAAGTGATAATGAGAGATCAACTGCTAGAACTGATTTACTCTCAATCCCATTTATTTTACAAAGTTTTTCCAGATGCACCATGGTCTATTCTTGACAAGACCAGAGAGAAGTCTGGACCACATGCCGATGGTATCGTTGGTTCAACACAATTAAATCTCGTTGATCAACTGTCAAATCAATTACAACAATTGTCGATACAGCAGACAGTGGCTAGCCAAACCTCTAGTTCGACTGTTCCCCCTACTCAATCGTCAGATGTACACAGTGTGCAGTTGAAAAACTCAAAGGCCAACCAGCATCCTTAAGGGAAGAACAAACAACGAAAGAAGGGTAAGGGGGATAAGAAGCCCACCAAAAATGTTGGCGGGGAAAAAATAGAGAGATGAAAGTTGAAGTATCTATGTAACCTTTGCATGGAAGACCATCAAACTCACCTATGCCCTCGACTCATGGAGGCCCAAATGTTATTGGCACAACAACAGCCTGTGATGTTAACGAACCCATTTTCTCATGGGAAAAATTTAACTCGAGCCTATGCAAATGCGGATGGGGGCAGTCAGGGACCCCCTTCATCGTCTAGTAATCCCTCGACCTCGAATGTTTATATGTTGAAAGGTGAAGCTCACATATCTACTAGGGAACATGATTATGGAATTCCAAACACTTTTGAGAAGAGTAAAGAAGATGAAAATCCATCTGTTCCTCTCTAGATTGCGAATACGATGGGTGAAACAATGACATGCATTCGGAAAGGGGCGTTCAAGAAAGCTTCTCACAATCCAAACATGAGGGCCACCCAGAATTAATCTATGGTGGAGGATTTGTCACAAACCCCTTGTGTGATGTCTTCTTTCGAGGTCTTCTAGAGCTTCCCTTCGCAGAGAAAGGCTCTGCTAGCTACCTTAGGATCCACTAAGACATGTAATCTAGGAATTATCATGCTAGATACAACTGACTTAAAACCTCGTCTCCCATACCACATTGTGTTTCAGATAGTAGTGTCTCACCCCATGAAATATTTTACTCGAAAAGTTTTTTGCATGGTGGTTGATGAGGGTGCCTCGACATGCGTGATGTCGTTGGTGTGTTGGAATTCCATAGGCCAACCCATTTTTTCTCTGTCACCTACTCTCCTTACTACTTTCGACAGTCATTCTTTCAGACCACATGGAATCATCCCTTCTTTTCCCATGCAATTGGGATGGAAGACCATGTGTGTCGAAGTTGAAGTGGTCGATGTGCCTCTAGACTACAACCTATTGTTAGGAAGAACATGGACATATTCTATGCATGCAGTGGTTGCCACATTCTTTCGGGTCTTGTTGTTTCCACATGAGGGATGAATCATGACCATAGATAAATTGTCTTTTTCGAGGCCTAGCTCTTCATCGGTGGAATCCACGGTCCCAATGATTGAAAACCCACATCCAGGCGTCATCAACGTGGGGGTTGGTTTATTCCCACCTCTCATGGGTACTTTCGATTACCTGCCTCCTTCCGAAAATGTCAATATGATATCGGTTGTCCCCGACCAGCCTAAGGCTAAAATATTTTTAGCGTCGTCATTCCGCACGACTTACTTTAATGATCTATGGGCTCTTCCTTCCCCATCAACCATGATGGAAGGGACAGGGCATCATGGGATGTCCATTCCCTTTTCTATGGTAGAATTTGCATACTCTATTGTTCAGGAATCTTCAGCCGGCCCCGATCTAACTCCTGCATCGGAGTTAGATCCAGTTATCGAGCCTACCTGGGCTCGAGGTTCCTTTGTAACTATTGATTATTTAGACTTGGTCTTGCCCTCTGATGAGGTGATTTTAGTGGCATTGACTAGTTTGTACAAACCCTAGGATTATCTCCATCACGGATCTTATTTCCTCCCAGAGTTAAGAAGAATAGAGGCAGGATAATTCGTGTTGACTATGACTAGAGATAGGTCTTGTCCTATTAACCTTTGGCTATGCACGCAATTTACGTCGAGGGTAATATGGAAACCATATCTAAAAAAATACCTATCGAGATCTCTAGAACCCCTGGCATCGTGGAGAATGTCTTCGTTGGAGTGGACTGCTCCCTAGAAGAGATTAAGATCTATACATATTTATTTACAGAATTTCGTGATGTTTTTTCCTAGTCTTAGGAGGAAATGTCAGACATTGATCCAAGAATCATCGAACATGAAATAATGAATTACCCTGATGCCAAGTTGGTCTGGCAGAAGATTCATCCAGTTAATCCTCAGAAAGTAGAATCTATTAAGGCTGAAGTAGAGAAACTACTCGAAGTCGATTTCATCTACCCCATTCAGTTGACTCAATGGGTGTCAAATCTCGTTTTGGTCAACAAAAAGCAGGGAACTATTTGTGTATGTATGGACTTCCGTTATTTGAACAAGGCATGTCCAAAGGATAATTTCCCCACCCCATTCATTGACCATATTGTCGATGAATGCGTAGGTTGCAAGGTCTTTTCTTTTATGGATGGTTTTTCGAGATACAATCAGATACAAAATAAGCATGAATACCAGCATAAAATAGCTTTTATTTGTCCATGGGGTACATTTCCTTATCGGAAGATGCCTTTTGGCCTAAGAATGTTGGAGCCACTTTTCAGTGGGCTATGTCTTTTTCTTTCCATAACCTCAAACACATAGTCGAGGATTATCTCGATGATTTAGCATCACAATCTCGTAAGAGAGTTGATCATCCCATGCACCTCCGACTTATCTTTGAGCGATGTCACTACTACAAGATTCTCTTGAATCCTAACAAATGAAGTTTTTGTGTGACGTCGGGTCATATTTTAGGTTTTATAGTTTTAACAACAGGGATCATGGTCGATCATCTAAAGCTTGAGGTGATAGTTCAATTGCCTCCCCTGTGCACATTCCCTCAGCTTCAGAGTTTACAGGGAAAAGCTAATTTTCTCTGGCATTTTATCGCAAATTATGCTAAGATCACAAAAGGGTTTATGCATATACTGAAGAAGGGTGTTCATTTCCATTGGGACGAATCCGCTCAGTGCTCTTTCGAAGCATTGAAACATGCCCTCACGTTTTCCCCTCTGCTCCATCTATCCTCCATATACTTCTGCAGAGTCGACCATTGATATGGTCTTGGTTCAAGAGGATGATCTGATTGAAGAACATGTCATCTATTACCTGACTTGAGGCTTGGTTTGTTGGTTGTGGAGCCTAATTATCTTCCTGATTCAAAGGTCCTTGATTTCAGCCGTGTTTATACCCCATGAAGACTTTACACCCTAGAAGTATGTGCACTTTTCCACGCGGGGGAGTGCAGAGGGGGGTACCCCCTCTGCGGGGTCTGGGGAGGCTATCCCCCTGGATGGGGGGTCCAAGGGAAAGAGGGCACCCGTCGGGGGTTCAAGGACGAAGCTGCTGAAGGAAAAATTTCCTTGTAAATGTATATTGTAATTTCATTGTAAATCTAGATGGTTCATTATAAGGTCACAGATCTAACGATAGAAATTATGTTAGGGTTTTTTCCCTTAGAAGGAAACCCTCTGTTATGAGGGAAATGTATTGAGGCTATGGAATATAGCGAATGTTGTATTCTGAGACGAGAGACTGTGAGAGAAAGAAGAGGAAGTTACAACAAGTTTTTATGTAGGTTGTATCCCTTCATTTGTTAGATAATAATAAAGGAAGGACCTGGAAATTTCTCTGGTTTATGTAGCCCACACTGGGTGAACCACGTAAATATGTCTCTCTATTGTAATGTGTATCTTTTGTGTTTTGTTTCCGAATTTGTTTTATTTTATTGCTCCACGGTCCTGTTTTTCTAACAATTGGTTTTCAAAGCAAGGTTACTCACAGGAAAAGAGGGTTCCTGGTTAGAGTGGGAGAAATGTTAGAAGATGGAAAGTTTAGGGTCGAGAAATTTAATGGAAAAAACTACCAGTTATGGAAGATGCAGATGGAAGATTATTTATATCAGAAGGATATATTCCTACCATTCGGCGGAGTAGCAAAGAATACAACTACCATGAAGGATGAAGAATGGGAGATTCTTGACAGAAAGGCTCTAGGAATGATACAGTTGAGCTTGGCAGCGTCGGTGGCTTTCAATATTTCAAAAGAAAAGACAACAAAGGATCTAATGGACACGTTGGCTAAACTGTATGAAAAATCCTCGGTGTCTAATAAGGTATTTCTAATGAAGAGATTATTTAATATGAAGATGTCAGAAGGTGGGTTTGTTGCAGATCATTTAAATGAATTTAATATGGTTACTAATCAACTAAGTTCTATAAAAGTGGAGTTTGATGATGAGGTTAGGGCTCTTCTAATATTGTGCTCACTGCCAGAAATCTGGAATGGCTTGGTCATTGTTGTAAGTAACTTTGTCTCTAGTTCAAATACTTTAAAATTTTATTATGTTGTTGGTGTTATCCTTAGTGAGGAAATGCGATGGAAAAGCACACATGAGACATCAGGTAATGCGTTGACCATGGAGAATAGGGGAAGAAAAAAGGATAGAGGAAAGGGCTTAGGGAACCACAAGAATTCTAGGAAGGGAAGATCCAAGTCCAAACTTGGAAATATAGAGTGTTGGAATTGTGGGAAGAAAGAACATCTAAAGAAATACTTCAAAGCTCCAAAGAAACAAAGAGATGGACAACAGGAGAGAAATCAAGAAGAAAATGTAACAGGTGATGTGTTACAAGATCCTTTGATTCTTTCTGTAGATAATATTTCTGAGTCTTGGGTAGTAGATTCAAGGACTTCATTTCATGCCACACCCCATAGGAAACATTTTCTAGATTATGTTCAATGTGATTTTGGACAAGTTCATTTGGGTGATGATGCACCATGCAAAATTGTTGGAATGGGAAAGGTAAAAATAAAGAAATGAAATGGAAACCAATGGTTGTTGAAAGAGGTAAGACATGTTCCAGATTTAAGAAAAAATCTAATTTCAACAGGGCAGTTGGAAAGTGAAGGCTGTATATCCATATTTACAGATAAGACGTGGAAGGTCATCCAAGGATCATTGGTGATAGAAAAAGGAGATAAGGTAGGTACATTGTATTTATGTACTGGTAATACTGACTCTTCTATATCTTTAGCTTCTATAGGTGTGGATACATCACTGTGGCATCATAGTTTGGGACACATGAGTGAGAAGGGAATGTAGATAATTCACAAAAGAAATTTGTTTCCAGATCTTAAACAAATTGATTTGGACTTCTGTGAGCATTGTTTTTATGGAAAACAAAAGAGAGTTAGATTTCTCAAAGTCGAAAAAGAAAAGAAGAATGAAAAGTTAGATATTGTGCATACAAAAGTATGGGGATCAGCTCAGGTATCATCTCTTGGTGGTTCTCATTATTATGTTACTTTTATTGATGATGCAACTAGAAAAACTTGGGTTTATTGCATTTGAAAAAAATCTGATGTTTTTGATACTTTTAAGAAATGGAAAGCTTTAGTTGATAATGAGACAAGAAAGAGTTTGAAGTGTCTCAAATCAGATAATGGAGGTGAATATTGCAACAAGGAGTTTGATGATTATTGTTCATACCATGGGATTCATAGAGAGAAGACAGTTCCAACAACACCACAAGAAAATGGTGTGTCATAAAGGATGAACAGGACAATCATGGAGCATGCAAGAAGTATGAGATTGCATGTCGGTTTTCCCTTACAGTTCTGGGCAGATGTTATAGATATTGTTGTTTACTTAATAAACAGAGGACCTTCAAGCTCTTTGGATGGTATAATTTCAGAGGAGGAATGGACAGGAAAAGAGGTAAACTATTCTTTTTTGAAAACTTTCAGTTGTGAAGCATTTGTCCATATTGATAGAGAAAATAGAACAAAGCTTGAGACTAAATCCAAGAAGTGTACCTTTATTGGATACAGTGTTAATGATTTTGGTTATCGATTATGGGATTATGAAAATAACAAAATGATTAGGAGTAGAGATGTCATATTCAATGAGAAGGTCATGTACAAAGAACAATTGCAGGGAAAGAAACAGAAAGAAGAATAACAAGAATACACAGTGTTTGATGAGATCACTGAAAAAGAAATTCCAAAGGAACCTAAAAATCAAAATGTACAACAACAGGAGCAGCATTTAGCTCAAACACCTGCAAGTGTTGTTAGAATATCTACCAGGTTAAGTATACCCCATGAACAATACTCTCCTTCATTGTATTATTTGTTGTTGATTGATTCTGGTGAACCAAAATGTTATGAAGATGCAATGCAGGTAGACACCAAAAAGAAGTGGGAGCAAGGCATGAAAGAGGAAATGGATTCGTTGGCAAATAACTAGACTCGGGACTTGGTTCATTTGCCTGCAGGAAAAAGAGCATTGCAGAATAAATTGGTTTACAAGTTGAAGGAAGAAGATGGAGGAGAAAAGAGGTACAAGGATAGACTTGTCGTAAAGGGGTTTGCACAAAAGAAAGGTATATATTTGGATGAAATATTTTCTCCTGTTGTTAAAATGACTTCAATTAGGACTATTTTAAGTCTTGTGGCAGTAGAAGATTTGCATCTTGAACAGTTAGATGTAAAAACAACTTTTCTCCATGGAGATTTGGAGGAAGAGATTTATATGCAACAGCCACAAGGGAATGAGGTCAAAGGGAAGGAGAATTTGGTATACAGGTTGAAGAAGAGATTGTATGGCCTAAAGAAAGCTTCAAGGCAGTGGTATTTGAAGTTTGACAGGGTTATAGTAGATGTCATTCTGATCACTGTGTTTATTTTAAAAGGCTAGAAAATGGAAGCTATATTATCTTGCTATTGTATGTAGATGACATGCTTGTTGCTAGGTCTAATATGCAGGATATAAATATGCTCCAGAAGAAATTATCCAATTCATTTGCTATGAAGGATTTGGGTGTTGCAAAGAAAATCCTTGGCATGAGAATAACAAGAGACAGAAAAAATCACAAATTGACATTGTCTCAGGGTGAGTACACAGAGAAGGTGTTGGAGAGGTTTAGAATGCAGAATGCAAAACCAGTTAG
>ML822701.1:36104-52033 GCA_009831015.1 Picea engelmannii | reverse complement strand
TTTTTTCTGGTTTGAAAATCATTTAACATGGTTCTTGATTTTCTCATTGGATGATATGATACACTTCACTTTTGGTTTGAAAATATTTTCGAGAGATGGGTCACTTTTGGAGGTCCTTGGTAAAAGTCGTTTTTCCAACTTTTTGCACTTAAGTTAGGATTCCACCTCCACTTTTTGCATCTTGTTGTCTTTTCCACTTTGCCATAGGATTGAACCCACTGAATTGTGATGTGGAAACATCATTGTTGTTTTAGAAGTGTCGTAATTTAGTGGTAGAACCTACCTTCACATGGATTCCCTAGGTAGATCCTGGCTGCATTTTGGTGTCCATGTCATCGTTAATGAATTTAGGCTTAGGAGTCCTTGTTAGTCATATAGTGATTACGAGTTTGAGCCATGTCTGATATGTCGTCACTCTTGGCCTCACCCTCGGGACTCCCAAAAATGGGTCTTCTTTTAAGCCCTTTTTAGACCCTTTAAACATGAAAAGATTTCCGAGCGATCTTGTTGTCCTTCACGCTCGCCAAATTAAAATTTGAAGGCACATCTTTTCGGCAGTAGTTTACCCCTTTTTTAGTGCAGACGATCAATTGTACGAACAAATGTATACTCTAGGAGCTTCATTTCTCTAGAAGAGTATTCTCAGGTATAAGTTTAACCCTTTTTCGAGCCTGAGGGACTAAATTTACGAAATAGGAACCCCCATGGAGTCCATAGTTAAGCTCTTTTTAGACTCCCTAAAATTTAAAATATCGTCGAGTGAGATTGTTTCTTCACACTCATTAAATTGGTCCAGAAGAACATACCCTACGGAGTCCATAGTTAATCTCTTTTCAAACTCCTTAAAAGTGAAAAGATCGTCGAGTGACCTTGTTCTTTCACACTCGTTAATTGGTTCAAAAAAACATCTATTGGCATGAGTTTACCCCTTTCTCCGGCCTGTAGATTAAGGAGGAAAAAGGTACACCTTGGGAGATTTGTCTCACTGGGAGAGTTCTCCTAAGTAGATTTGATACTTTTTCAGGCTAAGGAGACTAAATCTAGAAAAAGGTTGTGAGTCCATAGTTAAGCTCTTTTCAAACTCCTTAAAATTGAAAATATTGTCGAGTGATATTGTCTATGTCACACTCGTTAAAATGGTTTTGAATAGACGTTTTTTCAGTTCTATTTTATCCCTTTTTCAATCCAACTAGACTATATTTGAAAAAGGTACCCCAGTGGAGTCTTCTTTTATGTTTTTTTAGACTCTCAAAAAATGAAAAACCATACCGAGCTTACCTTCTTTGGGCTCATAAAAAATACATTGAAGGGGGTTTCATCGTGTCCTACTAATCATAGTTTCATATCTGCATCTTTGGCCTAATGCTAGCTCCATATTGCTCTCAATTGAACCTTTGAAGCATACCTTATACGCAAGCCTTGTAGCACTTTGCCTCTATGATCTGACACCCTGACCCATGGAGGAATTTTTCCCGAGTGTCCTTTTCCTGCACATGCATCCTTGCTATGAGAATTAGTGTGCTCCTTGCGCTTGGATCTAGTACGCTTGCGACACCCATTCCTCCTTTGTAATGTAGCATTCTTTTATTCTTTTTCAAGCTCTTCAAAATATTGAAAAAGACAAAAAAAATCAAATATACCCCAAAAAGAGGATGGGAAAGGTATTTTCTTTTTATGGCAGCACAATGAGTCACCCTTGGACAAAGCACATCCTTTCATTTGTTCATAAAGATTTGGGATTTAATATGACCTTAGGAAGTTGTTCCCATAACATAGAATTGTGTCCTCTTCTCTTTGGTTATCCTTCCAAACACATGGAGAGTTTGCATTGCCTCCTGCATCATGAACTTATGTCAATGTCATGCTGCATGAGTCTGATAATTTGTCATCCTATTGTCCAAGGGAATTTTTTACTCATCTTGAGTCGGCCCTTCTGCAGTTTGTCTCTTGACCTCATGCCCATCCATCCCAAAATTCCAATCAAATCCTTGTTCAAAATCAATGAAGCTCTTTGCCTGATCATAAAGATCCTCTTGTTTGTTCCCAACAAGTCGTCAAAGACCTCTGGGTAGTGAAGTCATACACTCACATTACACTCTTACTCGAGTTGTGAATATTTTGAATTTGTTGCTCGATATCTGAAGGCCTCATCTCTAGCCATCAGGCATCATTGTTACACATCCAAATTACTCACTTCAATAGTGTCACAAGTGTTGTCATTACAAGTGTTGTAAGTGTCGCATCTTGTCCGCAAGTGTCGCATCTTGACCACAAGTGTCGCAAGTGTCACAAACATAATACTTCCATATTGCCTATGTTCTGCCTCTAATGACATCATAAGGACACTTAAGACACCTCAAAGACTAGTTTTGAAGAAGAGAAATCAGTTGACAAGGAGTACAAGCCTTTTGCCACTGGAAAAACCACTCAAAAATGGATTTTGGAGGGCAGCACTCCCCTACCCACTGTCAGGGAGTTCCAGCAATCCCTGGGCCTCTTTAGCGAAGATCCTCAACCGAAGGAGAATAATCCTCAACTTATCCCAAAGATATCTCAAGTGGTTGGGCATCTCCAAGTTTATATAAGGAGGCCTCCTCATGGTGAAAGGAGAGGAGAGACTAGAGATTCATACCAAACTTATGATCCCATAAGTGGTATGAACAGAAAAGATTGGAGATCTGAAACTTATGATTCCATACGTGAGATGTCATCAAAGAAATCAGGGTAGATTACTTAAGCAAAGGGGTTGGACAAGGAGAGCGGGAAGAAGTTGTTGCACCTTCATCAAAGGATTGTAAGTACTTTTACTTGTTCTTATCAATATATCAATGCGTGGCCTATTTATTTCAAACTTATGTTTGGTTCCACATTGTTTTGTATTCAGTAGATAGATTTATATTTGACCTAATCTCAATATAATAGGAAGTCCATTGTATCTTTGTTTGTTCTATAGGACCTATCAAGGAGCTCAGGATTGAAGCTCAACCTAGACTTTTCAAGGACAAACGTCATTAATAAGGTACATATATTTCTTCTTCTCCTTCATATGTTAGCTTGATTAGATCTAAAAGGATGTCAGTGTCCATGTTAAGCACTTTTCTATATTGGCCTTAGGAGTCTAGAGACCAAGAGGAAATCCTCTTGTCAGCAGGAGGATTCACCTAGAACAGAAATTGGCAATCATATTGGGGAGGGGCTCTAATTTTTGTTTCCATTCCTAGATCTTTTTTTGGCCCTTTTCCCACTCATTTGACCTTATCCATACTATCTCTTTGATTCTTAGATCTGATTGATTGGCTCTTGATTTATCATATGCAATTTGATTGACTATGTTTGCTTGAGTTTTTGAGTTTTTGAGTTTCTGGGCATTTTTCTGAACTTTTGAAGAAGAGTGCTCCCCTAACCTTGCTATCCTAGAATTAACACTCCCTGGTGGTCTTACACAGAGCATTGGAAAGCTCTGGTTCCCCTTACACCAGAGAGCTACCCCCTTTTCTTTGAAAAATCCTCTTGGTTTTCAATTTTTGAGTTCAGTTTTTGTTTTTTGCACTTGTTCGGAGTCTCATACTCTCAGTACATCTTGGTCTTAGCCTTCAACACCATGTTTTCTAAGAATTGATCCTCTTTTGTTTGGAAATTTGACATTTTCTTTCCTTTCCTTGAAGTCACTCTTTATCTTTGCTGACATAGAGTTAACTTGTTGTTTTCTTCTCGTTTATCTGACTGGGTGGAATATTTTCTGAGGAAATCCAAAGGTCTATGAACCCTTCCATTTGATCTTTGAGGTCAGTTTTCCATCATTTCTCTTTTGTTTGAGGTTTTTGGTTCTTGTTTGCAAACTTGGTTATCTTTGTCTTTCTTGTTTATTCATGACGGGAGTGTATTTTTGTTTGTGTGAGGTTTTGCCTATGATTGTTTAATCCAGAAGTCTAATTGACATTAGAATTTTTACATCTGATTATCATTCGCATATAAGAAAAAGGACATACTTTAGTGATTGGTTTGGATATTAGAAGGCATTTCTGAAACTTTTTAGCATTACATTGGATTTGATTGAGAAAGAATTGTATGAGGATGTTGCATCTCAGTGTTTGATAATGAAAATAACTTTCTCTCTTTCCTTTAAATAGGAATTCATTGAAAGAAAAGACTTATTATCATTTTCTCATGCATTTTTGGGGAATTGAGTCATAATACCATCAGCTTCATTGTCATACACCCATTGAGTAAAGAACAACTAAAAAATGAATGCTAATTAAAAATTATCTAGAACATTTTTTTTTTAGGATCTTCCACCAACATTAGACTAGGATTAGCACTTTGGATTAGGCTATGAGTACAACTCTCCAAAGTTTTTCAAAACAAACATTAGCATCTTGCGATAGGGAGAGTAAATCCAATTGTCGTATAGGATTTATGGGATCCCCCTCTCACACAAGGGTTATGCATGAGGTCACATTCGGGAGAATTACGGAGATTATCCCTTTGTGTTTCAACTGTTTGTAGTGGTCAGATCGTGTATTGGGGTTCGTTTGAGGGTATACCCACGATTATGTGTGGGGGGCTCTCGATTTGATTTTGGACCTTTTATCCTTCCCATATGTCCAGATTGGACTTTCGACTGTACCCACTCAGGGGCTGACTACGAGTTGGTGTCCTTAGTTGCCATAATCTTTAGGTACTTACATGAGGTGAGGGTGAAGGTAGGTCTCATTTTACCTAGAACAGACATTGGTCAAACTCAATCGGGCTCCTTGGAGGGTAAATCCACAATTACTGCATGGAATCTTGCACCAAGGTGAAAGTTCATTAAGCAAGTCACCTTTGTAACTGTTCCACCATATCTTATCCCCTTCTTGACTTGATCACGCGATGATGGATATCATCACCAACTAGTATGATCATCAGGAGAAGTTTTATTTGCTTGGTTTTGATTCCTAGATGTTATTAGTGTATGTTGTTTCTTTTCATTAGTTGGCCCTAGATTTTTAGTGTGTACTGTTATTCTAAAAAATTGAGCCTATAGATGATAAAGGTCTTCACCGATCACGTAGGATGCAAGGGCTTCCTCCAGAAGGCTAATAACCCTTACCTCCTAACCCTCCAGAAGACAACTACCGTGGAGAGGTAGAAAATCAATCTGACGTTGGGAGTGTTGTTACTCCTCCGTTAGAAAATCAAGAAGCCACTTTGGTTATGGTTGAGAATCCCACTCCTCACACTACATATGTGTTGGCAACCCCTCTCGAACCACTTTTACTTCATTTAGACTCACTTGGGAAAGTTATAGATGAAGAGGTCCCACAGATATCTGAGAGATCATTTACTAAAACATATATGGGATCCACAAAACCAATATTTGGTGATGAGTATAGGAATATTATTCATCCTACCACTACAGTAGATATAAATCCCACACCTGCTCGTTCTATATGGAGGACTTCATCAGGATGCGATATCTATGATTATTTTGAATCCATTCGACAAACCTTTCCTCCTCATGACCCTCCTATTGAAACTGGGCCATCCAATGAAACTATGAATCACCCCATTGATCATGTCATTAACCCTATTGTTACGTCAGCACAAGCCCATCCTAATTCTGGACTCATCACCTATACTCATTCCCAAGGAACTTCGATCCCTACCCCCACTTTTACAAACTTTCACTCTACAACTCCACATGTTCTGCACGATCTTGTTGGGACATATTTGCACCAGAGAATGCAGACCCTTGCTAGCCAAATACAACCTACTAGAGGGAAACCACCATCTAGCGGACCTATCCCCCCTGGAAGACCACCATTCTATGGTGGGCCTACTGCTCCCGGGGGACAGCCCCCTTTTCATGTCCCTCCTAGAGGGAAACCTCCCTTTTCCCCATACCCCGGTCATTAATCCACCGCTAGCGGAGGGGCAACCTTCATTTGTTGGAAACCCTTCACAATCCTGGGGAGTATCTTCGGGAGGCACATTTACCCAACCCCATGTTGGGGGACACTCATATCATAACCCACAAGGAGGAGTATTAAATTATGTTCCTTCTAGACCATCTTATGGACAACCTTATCCAGGAGTCCCAAACACCACCTGGAGTCCTCAAGGACAAAAATCTTATCCTTCCCAAGGGTCTAATGTTTATCCTCCCCATAATTGTATCCTCCTTTGGGATCTACTTCTTACCCTCCTCAAGGGAAACATGTTTATCCTCCTTATGGGAAAGCAAATCACCCGGCTTATAATGCTCACAACCCACCGGGTTATGCAAACGTTTCTCAGCCATCATCAAATATTTCTTATCCTAGTCAGCAACAACCGTATGTAGGAGGACCCACTAGTTACAATTATCCACCTAACCCAGTTTATGGTCCTACTGGTGTTCCTATGCCACACTATTATCATCCACAAATTAACCAATAGTTACCTTTCCTTGCGACTCTAGATCTCCCAGACTTGTCTCGGTTAACCAATGATCCTATTTTTCATTCACCAGTTTGGCCAGTTATTCTAGCTAAACTTCCTTCTGATATTCTGAAATTTGACAGAAAATATGGAGAAGATCCAAATAACCATGTGATGACTTTCCATTTGTGGTGTTCATCAAACTCCCTCATGGATGATTCTATATGTTTTCATATTTTCCAGCAAACACTTATGGGCTCTGCGGCAAAGTGGTATATTGAACTACCACATGCTTCTTTTCATGATTTCAACTCCCTTTCCATGTATTTCCTCGTGCACTTTCAACTACATATTCGCTATTAGACTAGTACTGAACTCTTGACCTCCCTTCGTCAAACTGAATCCATGCATATCTCTGACCATATTCATTAATGGAGATGATGATGAAGGATGATCAAAGCAATCATTCTTGACCTATTATTGGCAGAGCGATTTACTAAATCACTTTTACCCCTGATCGCTCGTGATGTCGCTATGGGTGGTGCAGTCACTGAGGAAGAAACCATTACTCGGGCTCAGTACTTAGATTTGATTTATTCAAAATCTGGTACTTTGTATGAGTTGCTTCTGAATTCTACTCAAGCTAATGTTGATCCATCAAAGTCGTCATCCTCATCTCATGTGGACGGTGTTATCAGTTCCATTAAAACACAATCTACTTCCCAGTCAACCACACTCTCCTCTACCTCCCCCCAAACTCAGATCTCTGAGGTGAATGCAGTTCAATATGCCCATTCACAACAATCCAGAGATAAGAAGAAGGAAAAAAATAAATCAAAAAATACTAATAACAATGAACAACCAAAAAATCAATCTCAAACACATGCTACCGAAAAGTAATCACAAAGGAAACTGAAATTCCCGTGTATCATTTGTGGTGACAATCACTACACTCGAGATTGTCCACATCGTGATGAAGTGGCCAAATGTTTCCAAGGAAATTCACAACCCGTTGTGCTTACTCAGCCTTTTCCACAACAGAAAACCATGGTTGATCAAACCCCCTCTCCTAGGGGAAGTTATAGCCATCCTCATGATGAGGCCTCAACAAGTGAACATATTTATATGTGTAATGGGATTAATTTGACCACTCTCTCTAAGACGTATGATACACCGGATAAACCTAACAAATCCAAGGTCACTAACAGTACCAATACTTTACTGGATCCATCACCATCCTCCGTTAGTCCTCCATCAATTAATCCTCCGTCTATACCACTTAGGATTGAGAAACCTACGTTCAACTCTATCTTACTCCCTCCTAAGAGCACTATCCGTAAATATACCTTTAATCCTAGTTCATGTTCTGCCCAGAACTACAACATTGTTGAAGATTTGGCTCAAGAACCGTGTGTTATGTTTGCATTAGAAGTTCTACAACACTGCCCCAGTCAGTGTAGAACGTTCTTGGATGCTATTGGCAATGTTGATCTGGAGTCGTCCAACCATATCATGTTTAACCTGGACAATTATACATCTCGACTCTCTCACCAACTTTCTTTCCAAGTTGATTTGGTTGTTCACAATCAACAAATCCACCGAACTATTCTGGATGAGGGAGCCGAACTATTCTGGATTAGGGAGCCTCAACTTGTTTCTTGTCTTTATCATGTTGGAAAATTTTTAAATCAACTGCACTTAACAAATCCCCAATGATTTTACGTGCATTCGATGGGCGAGGTTTTCATCCCCATGGGATTTTACAGTCCCTGTCTGTAGAGTTGGGTGGAAAATCCATCACTGTTGATGTCAAGGTGGTCTATGCTCCCCTTGATTACAACTTATTACTTGGAAGAAGTTGGTTTTACTCTATGATTGTCGTTGCCTCATCAGTGTTTCGATTTGTACAATTCTCTCATCAGGGAAACATTGTCACTGTTGATCAGTTAGATTTTTGTACACTCGATGCTCGCACTCCTGCTACCAACAATATTCCATTCTTGGGAGATCACAATATCACGTATGAAAGCGTTGGTGTTGTCTTGTTGAAATATTCTAGCCTTATGGGTACCTTCCCTACACCTGTTCCACTGGCTACACATCATATTGCCACAATCGATATGATTTCGACCACGTCTTATCAATCTTTGGAATCATCTAACCCTTGGATACTACGTAGTCCCTTGGAATTTGATGCGCTAGGTGACACCATGCTACTTAGTCCATCCAAAACATCATACCTTGCTACCCAATCCACTTCTCCCTCTTCGGATGACCAACATCTATTGGCACCCAACAGTTATTCGATGCCATCGTGGTTAAACTCCTTGTCGTCTGCGATCGACTACATTTCCCCAATTTTTCCCTCTAATGAATCTATTAGGGAAATGTTGAGCATTGACGAGCTACCTCGGGATGATAACCATCATCGATCCTCTTTTCTTCCCCCTCATGAAGAAATTCAGGAAGATATACACTCTATCTTCCCTCCTGATGTTGATTTTTCGTTGTCTCCCATGCCTTCAAATTCCGATGATTTAGATCTGGTAGTTGACATGGTGATCTCTTATGTAGGGATATTGGAGCCTACTCTCCTTAACCCTATCACGACCCTCGACATGTGTTCCTTCCATAGTTATTTTCTTCCATCCAGTGAAGATCTCTTGGAATCCATGACTGAGTTTTGTCCCTTGACATAGTGTCCTTCTAGAGCTTTATTCTCTTGGAAGCCATGATCAAGGCGAAGCCACGAGAACAGTTTTTCTTCTTTGTAGAAAGCTCATTAAAAAATGAAACAGAGGTCATGAGCACAGTTTCTCCTCTCTATAGCAAGCTCATTAAAAAATGAAAATAATTCTTGAGCATAGTTTTTATTTTCTGTAGCAAGCTCATTAAAAAATGAAACAAAACTCTGGGAATTCAACCTGGAGCCTTGAGCATAGTTATTTTCCTGTGTCAAGCTCGTTAAAAAATGAAACAGTCACATCTCCTGCCGAGTCGAGTATTTCATTAGATCTCATATTTGAACCTTCTTTTCATCCACCTATATCCTTTTTCTCCATCTAGTAGATAAATTGGTGACAACCTCAAATTCGGTGAATGAATTGAAGCTTGGAGGGCATGTCTCCAGCCTTTGATGATCACTCTGGAGTTAAGCCACTAGATTTCAAGATGGGGGCTTATCGAGCTTAGTCTTTGTTCTTTATCGTGCTCATAAATACATGAGAATGTAACCAAGTAGACTTTTATCACTTTCTCGGAATCAGATGGATATACAAAAAAGGAACCCCTTGGAGTCGTCTTTAAGCTCTTTTCAGACTCTCTAAACATGAAAAGATTGTTGATTGATCTTGCTTCCTTTCCCACTCATTAAAAGGTTTGAAAGGGAATATTTTGAGTGATAATTTATCTCTTTTTCGGCCTCTCTAGACTAACATTACGAAAAAGGACAACATTGGAGTCATATTTAAGTCATTTTCAGACTCTCTAAATATGAAAAACAACTGAGTTTACCTTTTCTGAACTCGTTAAACTATTCATACATTGAAGAACCCGTACGGGACTGAACCCTTACTTCTTCCAATTCGTTAAACAAAGGAAGAGGGACTTATCGAAGGTGAGTCATATTGAGCATGTGTTACCCTCCTCGATCTCATTAAATTAAAAAGAGGTACTTGTCTATCTGGATGGGGGAAAAATTGAAGGAAGCAAGCCATGTAGTTTTGAGAACACTACCAGTAACTCTTACGATCACCCTTGAACATGGCACTTTGTCTTTGCACGCATTTTATTTCCATTGAACCTCTGCACTGAGCCAATCCTCTGAGTTTATTTTACTCCTTTGGGTCACTTGAAGAAAGTCACAACATCCACTGCACTATCAAGTTTTGGTCCATGTCACATTTCTGTTGATGTGCCTCAGTGTTCAAGGGAAGTATCTGCCTCAAGATTCAGCCATCACAAATATCTTATTTCAATACCCATGTTATTCCATGTTCATTTGATCTACCAATTACATCTCTATGTCAGTTTCATGTCATTGATGGGGGATACATCAAGGCCCTCCTTCGACGAGTCTATTCATGTCGACTTCAACACATTATCCAGGAACTAGACTTAGAAACCAGTTAGTACCTTGGGACCTGCATGCCTCAATGGCAGGCCTCCTCATGTCCGATAGTGGGTTTACATCATTGACCTCTGATCGGATGATTCCATGGATGTTCGACTTCAACTCATCTATTCAAATTTGTTAGAATGTACTAGAGTACCTTGGGAATCATTGACATCAATGGTGATCTCCCTCGCGCTTGTTAACAGTTTACCTCATTGACTGGTAATCAAGTGGTTTCTGCCATGTTTTAAATTGAGACATCTATTCACATGGTTAGATTCGTACTACATCGGGATCGGTAAGAAGACCCTGGGCATGGATGATTTCAGGGGCTAAATTTCGCTCATGGGCTAATTTTCCATGGTTTTTCCAAAAACGAGATTTGTTATTTTAAAAATGATTCACCCAAATTCTATAGGATAAAATTATTTTACCTTAAAAAACGCCAAAATTTTATAAAAACTATATAAAATCCTTAGAAATTTGAATATTTTTACAAAAATATCGCCAAACATTTATAGTTGGCATATGAAGGATTAGTAATATTCGCCAAGGTTTATACATTTTAAAATAAATTTCCATCCCTAAAATCATCCCTAACCCTGGGTTGAGTTATCACTCTTATGTATACTTTTCCCAAGTTTCGAAGGATTTCTTTTGAACTATGACACATATATTGTTACATAGATCCACTTTGTATTGGTCATGGCTATGTCTTGTCATCTTGTATATCCACTATGTATTCTTCATAGCTTAGATCAGTTCAGGTCATAGGATTATAGATCCACATTGTATCTTCAGTGGTTATACCATTTTTTCAATATAATTATGGATCTGCAGTGTATTTTATGGCGGCCATACCTAAAACATCTTTATCACTCAAGCATAGGTATGCTTGCCTTGGGTTTGAAACATGTCATAATATTTGTTTGATGGTTATGTGCATATGTTTCCAGTCTCTCTGCGTCCATACCCTTGCTCGAAAAATTTTACAAAGTACTTCAGTCGTCATCTTCTTCTGACTTCTCACTTTGGGGGGAAATCTGTTACACATCAAAATTACTCACTTCAATAGTGTCACAAGCATCGTCATTACAAGTTTTGTAAGTGTTGCATCTTGTCTGAGAGTGTTGCATCTTGACCACAAGTGTTGCAAGTGTCACAAACATCATACTTCTATATTTCCTATGTCATGCCTCTAAAGACATCATAAGGACACTTAAGACACATCAAAGACTAGTTTTGAAGAAGAGAAATCAGTTGACAAGGAGTACAAGCCTTTTTCCACTGGAAAAAATGATCAAAAATGGATTTTGGAGGGAAACACTCCCCTACCCACTATCAAGGAGTGCCAACACTCCCTGGGCCTCTTTGGGGGAGCACTCAAATGCTCTGTGTACCCTTTTGAGGGAGTGCTACCTTTTCTGAATGGATTTTTGGTTTGTTGAGCTAAAACATGGAAGAATCCCCTTAATTTTTGAAGGTCGTTGGTTTCGAATAGAAGGTCAAGGAATGATCTTAGCAAAGATCCTCAACTAAAGGAGAGGAATCCTCAACTTATCCCAAAGATATCTCAAGTGGTTGGGACTCTCCAAGGTTATATAAGGAGGCCTCCTCATGGTGAAAGGAGAGGAGAGACTAGAGATTGATACCAAACTTATGATCCTATAAGTAGTATGAACAGAAAATATTGGGGATATGAAACTTATGATCCCATAAGTGAGATTTCAACAAAACAATCAGGGTAGATTACTTGAGCAAAGGGGTTGGACGAGGATAACTAGAAGAAGTTGTTGCACCTTCATCAAAGGATTGTAAGTATTTTTACTTGTTCTAATCGATATATCAATGCTTGGACTATTTCTTTCAAACTTATGTTTGGTTCCACATGGGTTTTTCTTCAGTAGATAGATATATATTTGAGCTAATATCAGTAGAATAGGAAGTTCATTGTATCTTTTTTTGTTCTACAGGACCTATCAGGGAGCTCAGGATCGAAGCTCAGCCTGGACTTTGTAAGGAAAAATGTCGTTAATAAGGTACATATATTTCTTCTTCTCCTTCATATGTTAGCTTGATTAGATATAAAATGATGTCAGTGTCCATGTTAAGCACTTTTCTGTCTTTTCCTTAGGATTCTAGAGACCAATAGGGAATCCAGTTATCCGCAGGAGGATTCACCTATAACAGTCATCTGCTTCATGAAGTTTGATACTATACATGTATATCTTTGATTTTGAAATGTAGATCCATTGTGTATTGATCGTGGCTACAATTTATATAGTTATATGACATGGATCTGTATTTTATTTGATTGGAAACCATGATTTATTTCATCTCAAGCATGGGTATTCCCGCCTAGGTGAGACAATTGTTATTTTGCAGATGGCACCTCCTGAACTCTGGTCCCAATCTCACTCGCTTCATATTTTAGTGAAGATTTTGTAATGTATTTTGGCCATAAGATTATCTTCTAACCTCACACATTAGGGGGCATATGTTATAACCCTAAATTTCACCATACATGCATACCTGGCATCAGGCCATCTTACTTACTAGTTTTTCCAAGCCAACACTGAACAGCTCTTCCTAAAAACCCTACTTTTGAATATGTGTGTGCCCTAGACCACTATTGTTTGTGTATGTACACTAGCTACACCACTATTTCCTATGTACATACGCTAGTTGCACCATTAGAGCCCACTTATGCCCACACATGTTGCAAAAATTAAAAAGTTGCAAGGAATTTGTTGAGATTACAGGCTATTGGGTAGTTTCCTAACTAATCCACCGCCTATAGCCCGTCACCCAACCGAATAACCATCCTTTTGTCATATAAAAGGAGGTTTTGGGGTCTCATTCCAAAGAGAATCATAAGAATAGTGAAACTCTGCCCATTTCACTTTCCCCCCTTGCCCCAAGAATTTGTAGCCACATTGTGAGTTTTTGGCCAGAATTCCCTATTCTTGCCTTTTTCCTCATTCATAAGCCTATGCCCATTCTCTAGAGAGAAGTGTGAGAGGAGAACGATACATGAAAGAAGTTGGATATTGGTGAAGAGGATCCCAGACTAGGTTCAAGGAGCAGTCGTCGATCTCATTTGCAAGTGACTTTGTGAGATTAATATAATGAAGTACTTTTTTTGTCCCGCCATATGATGTGTTTAATATTTATGTTTGATTTACATTTTATTATGACATCTAACCCACTAATTCATATATAAGATGCATGTTCGTAGATTCTTGTTTGTCTTTTGGTGAATGCAAGTCGGCCTTGGTAGGAGATTTACAGTCGAGGAACAACCGAACGCAAAAGGATCGACATCGGACGCAGAGTTTAAGGTAGAGTTACCGGATCCTTATACTTTGTATTTTAGGCATGAATGTGGGGTATTGTCGGGGTAGTTGTTAAAAGTAGGAGACTTTAGATGGTTAGCTCTGCCTACACGTTGAACCCTAGTGTAGTCCATAGGGGGGTTTTCCTGCTGTAGCAGGATGGGGTATTCGTGACCTCACACATATTAATTTGGAATTTAATACTGTCAATTTGTGGTGTCTATTAACTCAGGAGAGTCTCTGGCATCAAGTCATTAGGGATAAATACCTTCAGAACTCCACTCTCATCAACTGGTTCAGAATGCCAAGTCATAAGTACTTTTCATCTTCAAGGATCTAGTTAAGTCTCATTCGCTCGCTCCCTATTATCAACCACTGGATCACATGGTGCCCTGGAGTTGTTCATCTAATCACTATCGAGCATGACAGGATATTGGGCATGGGAAACAGGCCTTTCAAATTGAAGGTCTTATTACAACACTTAATCATATATAGGTAATCACTCTTTCTCAATCTTTGAATGCACGGGGCCCTTTTACCTTTGCAGAGACATGGTGGAGAAGCAACGAAATGGAGTTGTCAAGGGATCAAGCTAGAGAATGAACAAATTATACATTGGATTTATGTGGAATGGGTATCACACTCATTGATAACATAAAGGATGAAATTAGGTGGATTGGAGGCAACATTTCCAGGGATCTTACTATCAAAAACTGCTATAATGAGATCCTTTCTACACATACCCTGTCGATTTGGAGTGGTTGGGAGTTAAATTTCTGGAAATGGAGTGTACAACTGAAAATATTATTGTTTTTTGGCCAGCATATGATAATAGAATATTAACTTGGGACAATATACTAAAGAAAGGGTGGGTAGGACTGGGAATGTGTCACCTATGCAAAACAAGTTCTGAAGATAACTCTCACCTGCACATCCATTGTGCCTTTACAAATCACGTATGGGAAATTCTGACACAAGTCCTAAATTCCAAATTCTCGTGGAGTGGTCAGACCATTTGTGAATGTATGGATGTGTGGATTTTGAATAAGACAGAGTCCAAAATTCTTCCATTACTGATGAGTTGGTTCATCTGGAAGGAGGGTAACATGGTTCTATTCAAAGGAAAGACACCCTCGGCATTGAATGTTTCCCTTAAGACCATTGGAGCGCTCAATATAAATCATAAGTACATCAAGCCCCGAGTGTTAAGAATGAAACTGATCATCAAACTTCATGGATATACAGTGGCATTTTTTTATGGGGCAATGGTCATAGGGGGTTCCATTCGTGGGGCAGGGAGTTCTCTTAAGTGTATAGATGCTCTGGATTACATATGGTGTTGATTAAGGTTGGTTGTCATTGATGTCAACACTTGAAGAAAGCCCCGTAGAACAAAGGTTTGGGTAATGGACCCAATATTGTTTGATGTAAATATGACTCATTATTTTTTTTTCATGGTTAATAAGAATTAAATATGGATGAACTCCAAAGTGGTCCCCTTATGGTGAAATCCCTCACAGGAAGACGCTTTGCGGAGTAAGAGAAACCATGCTTAATTGTGGAATAATGAGATGAAGGATATTGAATTTTCTAGGGAAACTATCCTAGATGAATAGTTCTTGTCATGCCATTTCTGGTGGCATGTGGAATGTAACATAACTCCTCACGGTTAGAGAGTTATGGCCATGAGAAGTTGGAGACCCCAGGTTTGGGTAATGGACCCAAGTTTGTTTGATGGGTAACGGTATGAGTTATGATATATTTTCAGATAATACTATTCTATATGGATATTACATGTCCTTCCATTTCTGGTGGTATGTGGAATGTCACATAACTCCTCACATCTTGTGAGTTATGGCCTTACGAAGTTGGAGGACCCTCATATGTCATCTAGAAGCCCCAAAAGGTCAAAGTAGTCAAAGTGGTTTAAGAGAATTTTGAAGGATAAATAATAAATTGAAGTGATGAGTGTATTATAATTCAAATTGAATACAAAATAAATTATTTCAATAATAATTTTAATGGAGAAATTAGAAGTGGGTTAACCCTAAAATAAGGAAAGTCGGCCAAGTGACCTA
>ML822701.1:18816-36054 GCA_009831015.1 Picea engelmannii | reverse complement strand
AATTGAAGTGATGAGTGTATTATAATTCAAATTGAATACAAAATAAATTATTTCAATAATAATTTTAATGGAGAAATTAGAAGTGGGTTAACCCTAAAATAAGGAAAGTCGGCCAAGTGACCTAGAAGATGTTTTTAAGGCAGGTACTTGGAGAGTATAAATAAGAGGCAAGCCTCTCTCATTTAACATAAACTTGAGAATATTGAATATATATAGGTTTCTGAGGTAACCAAGGATATCTAAATCGTAATTCTGAGTGAAGGTGAAGAAAAGAAAGCCGAAATGCAAGGAAGGATAAATTCTTTTGATGGTGCTTTCTAAGGGATGTTATTTACAAGTCATCTCACCATTTTCGCTATAAATTTTTTTCTATAATGATTCAGACTGTGAAATTGCTATTTCATTGAGAAAACATATCCAAGTATCTGTGGTAAAAAATTCATCTTGTGGGTCATTGTATTTTTGGATTTACACTCCGTGGAAAATAGGCTTTGTGGCTAGTCCTGAAACTAGTCAAAAACAGGTGTTTCGGGTAAAATTGTCATAAATTATTAATAACAGATCCAAATTTAGTGAGACCAAATGTGTTTTTTAGGGTACAATTTGTAGTATGGTGTGTAATAGTTTCATATGAATTCAGCAAATATTATGTGTGGGGCATGCTCTACAATGTCGCTATCTAGAATAAGACAGAATTCAACAAGGTATGTCATTTTTGCTATAACTCCTTTTCTGAGAGGTTACAAGTAGTGACACTTGGATTAATTTCATAAAACACACTAAATAAAATCTTTTATCAATTTCATATATTTATACATTACAGGTACAAAGTTATGATTACTTCAAGTTAGGGTTGTTGACTAATCCAAAACTAGGCATGTGAGACTAAAGAAAAGTTTGATGAAAATGCTAGTCTCTTGTTGTTAAAGTTAAGGAAGGTTTGCAGGAAGGTGATGATATACACGAGTTCTATTACAAAGCTATAAATCATATTTGGATGATGAAATTGATGAGGAATTTTGGTTGAGTTACATGTTGAGTACATAGTTGAGACAAGTGGTTGATGAGTTGGCACATACATGAGGTGTATAGTTGATGATGTTGATTGATGAGTAGTTGACACATTATTTGTACATACTTGGTACATGGTTGGATTCACTTGTTTATGGTACAGGTTGATTATAGGTTGAGGTATAGGTTGATGCATGGTTCAGATTTATTGGTATAGATTTACAGCGGTATAGCTCACAGTAATATTTTGACAGTGGTTCCATAATTCTACTTTTACTTCAGGGTGGCAGGACGGGGCAAGGACAGGTGGTTGTAGCCACCTTCTAGTTGTAGTTGGAGAACATAGGGGGTTGTAGCCTCCTTCTGGTTGTAGCCAGAGAATTGGGGAGTTGGAGCTTCCCTCAGGTTGTAGCCTAAGAAACTAGGGGGTTGGAGCCTCCTTCTAGTTGTAGCTATAAAAAAAAAGGAAGTTGGTGCTTCCAATGAATGTAATTCTTCAAGACATATAAAAAAAATCATTCTGTGGTTTTCTCCTGATTTGGGTTTCCACGTAAAACACTGGTGTACTTTGTATGTATGTGATTTTTTATTTCTTACTACTCATTATTGGATAATAATTCTACATTGATATAAAAATTGAAGAAAAAGGATTATAATTACGCTATTACTGATTCACCCCCCCCTCTCAGTAATCCAACAATTGGTTTCAAAGCAGGTTCCTTCAGAAATCAGTTTAACCACTAAAAGGTAGATCATGGAGAGTACAAACTCATATAAAAATGGAATACCATAGTTTGATGGACAGAAGTATGCTTTTTGGAGCATAAGGATGAAGACATATATACAAGCATAAGTATTTCAAGTTTGGAAATCAATTGTAGATGGATACACAATGCCAACAATTCCACCAACAAATGACAAAGCAGTGAAACTCGGTGAGAATAATTCTAAAGCCAAAAATTCACTTTTGAATGATCTCAGTGATACGGTATTCACCAAAGTTGAACATTGTAAATATGATAAAGAGATTTGGGACAAGCTTCGAAATATTTATGGAGATTCAAAAGTCAAAGCAGCAAAGCTTCAAACTTAAATAGGTCAGTTCGAACAACTAAAAATGAAGGAAGATGAGTATATCACAGCCTACTTCTTACAAGTTGATGAAACAGTGAATGCAATCATAGGATTGGGAGAAGAAATCGAAGAATCTATAATTTTTCAAAAGGTACTAAGATCTCTTCCTATGAGATTCAACCCTAAGATATCAGCACTAGAAGAAAGATTGGATCTAAACTCAATAAGAATGGATGAGCTACATGGAATCTTCACAACATATGAAATGAGAACTAAACAGGAAAATCCATATGTAAAACAAGCAGCCTTCAAAGCATCCAAAATATCAAAGAAAAAGAAAAAGGAACAAGAAGAATATAGCAGCAGCAACGACGTCTTGGAAAATAATGAAGAAGTGGCCAACTTCGTCAAAAGACTAAACAAGGGAACCAACGGTAGGTATAGAGGTAAGCTTCCTTTAAAAAAAAATTATTGTGATGGTATTGTTCATTTTGCTAACAAATGTGCTCATAAGAAAAAGAGAAATGATGAAGGTTACTCAAAAGTCAGACAAACATATAAAGGTAAAATAACTACAAATAAAGTTTTCAAGAAAATCTTTTGCACCAAAGAAGACATCTCATCATCAGATGAATATGAAGTCAGTGACAGTGAAACAGAAAGAGTTTTATGCATGGCAGTAGAAGACACTGATAAATAAGACTCCAAAGAAGAATATGAAGAAGAATATGAAGAATAAATTGAAGAGGCATAAGTTGACTTCCGAGAAGAATTAATGAGTGTCATAGATGTTATCAGAAGAGAAAAGAAGAAAAACAAGAAACTACAAGCAGAACTAGATAAAAAAAAAGACACTCAAGAACTAGAACAAATGATCACAAAATTGAAGGTTCAAATAGAAGAAGATAAAAGAATTGAAGAATCACTCAAAGAACAGCTAGAAGGAAAGGACAAGATCATTGGAAACCTGGAAGAAGAGATTGTCACGATAAGAAAGGATATTCAAAAGAAAAATATGCAGAATATCTCAAAAGTTCTGGATGACATTATTGGCAGTCAAAAACCTCATCTTGAAAAGTTTGGACTTGGATACAATCAGACAGAAAAGGGATCAAGCTCTAAAACAATAGAGGAAGAAACAAATCCAAAAATCTTTGCAGAAACAATCAAAGGGGATAAAGAGATATACAAGGAAGATTACAAGGACACTCCTCCACCGACAAGATTCAAATTTCAGAATCAACAACAGATAGACATGCCTCAAGAAGAAGAAGGATTCATAAGGGCAGATCCTTTCAGAATATCTTCAACTACCAGGTATCAAACTATATTTTTTGGTTTATGTTATGCATGTAATAATTTTAGACATAAAGTTGTAAATTGCAGAGCTAACAACAGGAACAATAACTACTTTGAGAGCCATACACAAAGGGGTTATTCAAGAATACCTAGTGAAACACAAAGAAAAAGTTACAATAGGTTTGAATATTTGAGCACTGAAGTGGAATGTTACAAATGTAAGAATTTTGGAAACATGGCCAAAAATTTCAAAATGGCAATCCCTCCTAAAGAACCTCAACAGAGTCACAAACAAGAACCTCAGAAAATGACATGGATAAGAAAGCAAGATCAGTATAGAAATGAAGAATGCACAATCACTCTACAAGATAAACAAAAAAAACGTGGTTGGTATGTTGCCATTGGATGTTCAAAACACGTGAGAGGTGATAGAGACAATTTTCTTACATTACAAAAGGAAAGAGATGGATCAGTCTCCTTCGGAAATGATGATTCAGCCAAAATCATTGCAAAAGGCACAGTCTGAATTGGGAACAAGAATGAAAAGGCATAAAGTGTTCTACTAGTAGAAGATAGGAAACATAATCTTTTAAGTGTGAGTCAAGTGTGTGACCAAGGTCATAAAGTTACTTTCGATTCACAAAAGTCTGAGATAAGAAAAGAAGGTTTAGGGAAATTGGTCGCTACAGCTCCAAGAACTTCAAGCAACATATATGTGTTAAGCGAAATTGGAAATGAAAAGTGTTGTCTAGGAAAGGAATATGAAAGTTGGATATGGCATAGAAGAATGGGTCACATGCATTTTGATAACCATGTCAAAGTCAGCAAAAGAGAAGTAGTCAGAGAAATGCCCCAGCTCACGAAACCAACCAACACTTTATGCAAGCATTGCCAATAAGGAAAGCAAACAAAGACTAGGTTCAAATCAAAGGAATATTCAACAACAAAACCACTAGAAATTATGCATACTGATCTAGTTGGACCAACTACAACAAAAGTCTTAAAAGTTGAGAGATATTTTATGTTATTAGTTGATGATTATACAAGAATGATTGCAGCTTGCTTTCTTAAGAACAAGTTAGAAGCTTTTGAAAACTTCAAGATCTACAAGGAAATGGTTGAAAATGAGATGGATTCAAGATTCAAATTCTTAAGATTGGATAATGGAGGAGAATTCACCTCAAAGGAATTTATGGACTACTGCAGCAATCATGGAATAAAAAGGAAATTCTTCATCTCTAGCATAACTCAACAGAATGGATTTGTTGAAAGAAAGAACAGGACAGTAAAAGAAATGGCTCGAACAATGATAATGGATTCAAAGTTGATAGATATTTTTTGGACACAAATAGTGCATACAGCAGTTCAAATTCAAAACAGAGTAATGCTTAGAAACAACATCGATAAAACTCTCTATAAGCTATGGGAAGGAAGACCAGCAAATGTGAAGCACTTCAGAGTTTTTGGAAGCAAATGCTACATCAAAAGAGAAGATTGCAGAATGGGAAAGTTTGACTCTCATGTGGACAAAGGAATACTTGTTGTCTACTCAAGTACAAGGAAAGCATACAAGTGTTACAATCTAATATTAAACAAAGTTGTGGAAAGCATCAACGTAACAATTGATGAAACAGGTAGACCAAAATCAAAGGAAGAAGAAAACAAATCAATGGAACAACTTTTCGAAGTAGAAGAGGAAGATGAAGATGAAGAGAATTCGACAGGAGCAGAAGAGCAAGTTCAGCAAGTATCTCCAAAGACACCTAGAAAACAAGTACAGAAGAATCATCCTTCAGATCAGATTATTGGAAACAAAGATGCAGGAGTTGTGACTAGAAGAAAAATCCGTTCACCATAACACACACACCTAGCACTCTTATCTACAATTGAACCAAATTGTTTTGAAGAAGCCAGCAAGGATGAAATTTGGAATAAGGCCATGGATGAAGAATTGGATCAAATAGAGATAAATGACAATAGGGAATTGGTTCCAAGACCAAAGAATAAGAATGCGATCGGCACAAAATGAGTTTTCAGGAATAAATTGAATGAATATGGATAGGTTACAAGGAATAAAGCTAGATTGGGATGTAAAGGATATGCACAGATTGAAGGAATCGACTTTGAAGAGACATTTTCCCCAGTTGCCAGAATGGAATCAATCTGTTTTATTTTATCTTATGCATGCTCCAAAAATGTTAGAGTATATCAGATGGATGTAAAATCATATTTTTTAAATGGTGAACTTGAATAAGAAGTCTACATTGAACAACCAGAAGGATTTCAGTTGTCAGAGAACACAGACTATGTGTGTAAATTAAAGAAGGCCTTGTATGGTCTAAAACAAGCTCCTAGAGCATGTTACTCCAAACTGGATAAGTATCTACAGTAGGCAGGGTTCAGAAAAGGAAGTGCAGACAACAACCTCTACATCAAGGTAAGTCAAGGTAATATTTTATTAATTGAAGTTTATGTTGATGATATTATTTTTGGTAGTGATGATGACAGGTTAAGCCATAAATTTGCAAAAGACATGCAGAATGAATTTTAAATGTCGTTACTTGGATAACTATCCTTCTTTCTAGGACTTCATATACATCAAAGAAACCAAGGAATTTGTATTTCTCAAACCAAGTATATCAGAGAAATGCTAAAGAGGTTCGGAATGGAAGATTGCAAACCAGTTATCACACCCATGCAAACCAGTTGTAAGTTGAGCAAAGATGATGATTCGAAGTCTACAGCTCAGAGGCAATACAGGTCAATGATTGGAAGCCTACTATATGTGACAGCATCCAGACCAGATGTAATGCAGGCAGTTGGGTAGGTGGCATGATTTCAAGCAGCACCAAAGGAATCACATGTATTAGCAGTAAAGAGGATCTTCAGATATATCAAAGGACTAGAAGAGTTTGGATTATGGCATCCAAAAGGAAAAGATCTATCAATTATTGCCTACACAGATGCAGGTTGGGTAGGTTGTATTGATGACCGATGAAGCACCAGTGGAGCAGCATTCTACTTAGGTGAGTGGATAAGAAGGAAACAATCATCAGTATCTCTATCTATAGCCGAGGCAGAGTATATCGCAGCAGCAGCATGTTGTACACAAGTTCTTTGGATGAAACAAACTTTGACATATATACAAGTTGAGTATAATGAGCCCATTCCAATATATTGTGATAATACAAGTGCCATCAGTATCTCAAAAAACCCGGTGATGCACTCCAAGACGAAGCACATTCCAATCAAGTATCACTTTCTACAGGAACAGGTTGTAGAAAAGAACATCAAAGTTGAGTATGTGGGAACAAAAGAACAAGTGGCAGACATCTTTACAAAACCACTTCCATGGGAAGCCCTTGAATATCATCACCAAATACTTCAAGTTATTTCTACTCCAAAATGAATTATTTTTGAATGATTTTTGAATGCTTATATTATGTCTTAGATGTACATGAGGAAGCACCATAAGAGGATAGTTCAGTCAGGGGGAGCAGCCTCGGATGGAAATATACCTTTGCCATTGATGACAAAGGGGGAGATATTTATCAGATGTAGAGAACAGAGGCATGGTTCTAGCAGGAGAAGATTTATCAGATGCAGAGGATAGAGGCATGGTTCTAGGGGGAACATGAGTGATATGATTTCATTATTGCATCAGAGTCTTTCCATCAATGCCAAAGGGGGAGATTGTTGATTAAGGTTGGTTGTCATTGATGTCAACCCTTGAAGAAAGCCCCGTAGCACAAAGGTTTGGGTAATGGACCCAATATTGTTTTATGTAAATATGACTCATTATTGTTTTATCGTAGTTAATAAGAAGTAAATATGGATGAACTCCAAAGTGGTTTCCTTATGGTGAAAGCCCTCACGAGAAGACGCTTTGCAGAGTAAGAGAACCCATGATTAATTGTGAAATAATGAGATGAAGGATAGTGAATTTTCCAGGGAAACTATCCTATATGGATAGTGCTTCTCATGCCATTTCCGGTGGTATGTGGAACGTAACATAACTCCTCGTGATTAGAGAGTTATGGCCATGAGAAGTTGGAGACCCCAGGTTTGGGTAATGGACCCAAGTTTGTTTGATGGGTAATGGTATGATTTATGATATATTTTTAGATAATTCTATTCTATATGGAAATTACATGTCATTCCATTTCTAGTGATATGTGGAACATCACATAACTCCTCACGGTTTGAGAGTTATGGCCTTACGAAGTTGGAGGACCCTCATATGTCATCTAGAAGTCCCAAAAGGTCAAAGTAGTCAAAGTGGTTTAAGAGATTTTTAAAGGATAAACAATAAAGTGAAGTGATGAGTGTATTATAATTCAAATTGAATACAAAATAAATTATTTCAATAATAATTTTAATGGAGAAATTAGAAGTGGGTTAACCCTAAAATAAGGAAAGTCGGCCAAGTGACCTAGAAGATGTTTTTAAGGAAGCTACTTAGAGAGTATAAATAAGAGGCAAGGCTCTCTCATTTAAAACACACTTGAGAATATTGAATATCTATAGGTATCTAAGGTAACCAAGGATATCTAAACTGGAATTCTGAGTGAAGGTGAAGAAAATAATGTTGAAATGCAAGGAAGGATAAATTCCTTTGATGGTGCTTTCTAAGGTATGTTATTTACAGGTCATCTCACCATTTTCGCTATAACGTGTTTTCTATAATGATTCAGACTGTGAAATTTTTATTACATTGAGAAAACATATCCAAGTATCTGTGGTAAAAAATTCATCTTGTGGGTCATTGTATTTTGGGAGTTACACTCCGTGGAAAATAGGGTTTGTGGCTAGTCCTAAAACTAGTCAAAAACAAGTGTTTCGGGTAAAAACATCGTAACTTCTTCATAACAGATCCAAATTTAGTGAGACAAACTATTTTGGTTAGGTTACATTCTTTAGTATTCTTTGTAACATTTTCATATCAATTCAAAAAATATTCTGTGTGGGCACGCTCTACAAGGTCACTCTCTAGAATAAGACAGAATTCAGCAAGGTATGTCATTTTTCCTATAACTCCTTTTCTGAGACGTTCCAAGTAGTGACACTTGGAGGAATTGTATAAAACACACTGAAGAACATTGTGTATCAGTTTAAGATCTGTATACATTACAGTTACAAAGTTATGATTACTTCAAGTTAGGGTTGTTGACTAATCCAAAACTAGGCATGTGAGACTAAAGAAAAGTTTGTTGAAAATGTTAGTCTCTTGCTGTTAAAGTTAAGGAATATTTTCAGGAATGTGATCATATACACTAGGTCTATTACATATCTATAAATCATATTTGTATGATGAAATTTATGAGGGCTTTTGGTTGAGTTACATTTTGAGTACATGGTTGAGACAAGTAGTTGATGAGTTGGCACATACATGAGGTGTATAGTTGATGATGTTGGTTGATGAGTAGTTGACACATGATTGGTACATACTTGGTACATGGTTGGATGCACTTTTTTATGGTACGGATTGATTACAGGTTGTTTGGTACAGGTTGGTGCATGGTTGATGCACTTGTTTATGGTACAGGTTGATTACAGGTTGATGCATGGTTCAGATTTATTGGTACAGATTTACAGCAGTATATCTCACAGTGATAGTGTGATAGTGGTTCCATCATTCTACTTCTACTTCAGGGTGGCAAGACAGGGCGAGGACAAGTGGTTGTAGCCACCTTCTGGTTCTAGCCGGAGAACATAGGGGGTTGTAGCCAAAGAATTGGGGAGTTGGAGCTTCCCTCAGGTTGTAGCTTGAGAAACTAGGGGGTTGGAGTCTTCTTCTAGTTGTAGTTGGAAAACAAAAGAAGTTGGTGCTTCCAATGAATGTAATTCTTCAAGACATATAAGAAAAATCGTTCTGTGGTTTTCTCCGGATTTGGGTTTCCACGTAAAACACTGGTGTATTGTGTATGTATGTGACTGTTTATTTCTTACTGCTCATTATTGGATAATAATTCTACATTGATATAATAATTGAAGAAAAAGGATTATAATTACATTATTACTGATTCACTTCCCCTCTCATTAATCCAACAGATGGTACATCAATTATTGAGCAGGGTCCAATACCAAAGCTGAGTTAATGGGAGTGTGGGCCACCCTCACGATTGCAAGACGCCTAGAAATAAAGCACATTCAGGTTATGGGGGATTCCAAAGTGATAGTTGACTGGCTCAAACAAAACGGGAAGCTTCAAGCTATCAATATCGAAGGGTGGAAGATCAGAATTTGAGATCTGTCAGTAGCCTTCTAAGGTATCAGTTTCCAACACATATTCAAGGAATCTAATGAGGAGGTGGATAAACTATCAAAGTGGACACTTTCCTCTCTGAAAGGAAGACTTACATTTTTCACCTCGGATGGAGAGAATGAGCCACCATCTCACGATTTGAACAATTTCTAATTACTTGATTCCACTCACCATTTTTGTGGTTTTGGTTTTCCAAATGTGGGTCCGGAGTGCAATGTTATGTTATTTTGAGATTCCAATCTATATTCTCAAATTTTGGTTGAAGCAGCCCTGTAGGGTTTTTAGTGCCTCTTGCAAGGTTGGTAGGAGTTGATCGGGGTTTTTTTTTGTATGTAGTGGGGCATTGTTGGTCAGACAGATCTAGTTATTGCCCATTATTTATGGGGATGTAAAAAAAAAAGTTATACTTAATAAAAAAATTGTGCGAATTTTCTCCTGAAAAAAAAAAGTCATCATTCATAAGTAAATACAAAATATGCATTTATCTTAATTTTAATGAATTTTTTAATTGAAATACTAAAGAAGTGCAATGGAAAACACCTTATGCCAAAATGATGGTTTTAAGCATAAAAAAAGATAAATATGGAGTCATGAGTAAGTAAAAAGATTTGTAAAGGATGATGAAAAGATGATAAAAAGATGACAATTATGAGGTCCATCATGCCCTTCCTCGGGATTTTATTCATGTACTTGTGTAGGATCTTCTTATATATCAGTATTTATTATAGAGAAATTCCCCTATGGACAAGTGAATATCCTCTTGGATACTAGACCCCTACTACTAAGACAGAAAGATGCAAATGAACACTAACATCCCTTTAAATATAGTTAAGATAATCAAAATAAAGAGAGGAATAAAGTATGATGTACCTTGTTTCAAAGATTTTCCTCGCTTAATCCAATCTGAACTTGATCTCCAATCTCCTTAGCATGACACAGTACCTGCAATGCAATGGACAGTGAAGAAAACAAAGAATTCCTACTCTACCAAGATTAGTTTAAACCAAATTCATCCATAATAGACAAGCATATGCAATAATACACAAACTTTAAGGAAATACTTCAAGCATATATTAATGAAAACATTAAAAAGACACTTACAATATGTAGATGCAGTTGCAGGAACCTCTCCAATTCCTCCTTGTCCAACCCCTTGCACGAAACATCCACAATCACAATGACAATACTTTTGTTGATCATTCTCCTCCTCTTCACCATGAGAATGCCTCCCTTTATAGGATTTGAGAGGCTCAACCACCTTGGTTATATTTAGGATAAGTTGCGGATATGACTCCATCATTTGTAGAATCTCCCTTAGATGCAGCCTAAAGCTTAGATTCGATCCAAACCAACTCGCATCATCTCTAGCTATCCTTAGAGAAAAGGGGGATTTATTCCCATGATTTTCTCAACCGATCAACACTCCTGCAAAACGGGCAACAGAGCGTTGCAAAACTCCATGCTAGATGGACAGAGAGCACTAGCGCTCCCTGCATATGAGTAGGGAGCGTTGATTTTCCAAAAATTTGTCAAGATGACCAATTCTCAAGGCAAAACATTGTTTTTAGTCTGTCAAATGATGCGGTTTCTCCTTCCAACATGTTCTAGAGGATGTATCAAGTGTTTCCATGGTGTCATTCACAATGCGACATATGAAAAATGAAAATGAGACATTTATGACACTTGTGACAAAAGTGTGACACTTGAGACACTTTTGATAATGAGAATGTGACATTATCGAAGTGAGGAATTTTGATGTGTGACAGATTTCCCCCCAAAGTGTGAAGTCAAAATATGAAAGTTGATGACCGAAATGCTTTGTATATTTTTCAAAGCAAGGATATGGAGTTGGAGAACCTGGTAGAAGCTGCAAATAACCATCAAACAAATGTTATCATGTGTTTCAAACCCAAGGCAGGCATACCTATGCTTTGGTAACAAAGAACTTAAGGTATGGTCGCCAATAATACATTGCGGATCCATGATGATATTGACGAAGGATATAGCCACCAAAGATACAATGTGTATCCATACCTTCATGACATGAATTGATCATAGCCATGAGAAATATACAGTGGAGCTACGAGATGATAAAACATAGCCATGGTACGAATCTAGCCATGTGAATATATGTTTTGATGTTGAACATGGTAGAAACAACTTGATTACCAGTCATTGAGGTAAGTCGTTAACAAGTGCGAGTGAAATCACCATTGATGTCAATGACTCCCAAGGTAACCTAGTACAATCTAGCTAATGTGAATAAATGAGTTGAATTCGAACATTCATGGAATCATTCGATTAGAGTTAAATGATGTAAACCTATTGTCAGAGGCGAGGAGGTATGTCATTAAGGCATGCAAGTCCCAAGGTACTAACTCATTTCTAAGTCTAATTCTCGGATGATGTGTTGAATTCGACAGGAAAAGACTCATCGAAGGAGGGCCTTGATGTATCCCTCATCATGGACATGAAATTGACATAGGAAAGTGATTTAAGATGGTGAATCAAATGAGTATGGACTGACACGGGTATGGAAAATGGAAATTTGTGATGGTTTACTCTTGAAGTAGATTCTTCCCTTGAACATTGAGGCACAACATGAGACTTGGCATCATAAACGTAACATGCACCAAAACATAATGTAGTGAATGCTATAACATTCATCGAATGACTCAAAGGAGTGGAAAGACTCATAGGATTGGTTCAGTTCGGAGGTTTAGTGGATTATCCAAGTGTTCAGGATGAAGGTTAAAACAAGTGTTGTTTTCAAGGGCGACTACAAGACTTATTTGTAACAATTCTCAAAAAACAAATTGACCCACTTCCTTCCATTTTCCCCCATCTAGATAGATGAGTACCTCTTTTTGTTTTAACAAGCTCAAGGAGGATAACACATGCTCGATATAACTAACCTTTAATAAGTCCCTCTTCCTTTATTTAATGAACTGAAAGAATTAAGGGTTCGGTCCCATATGGGCCCTTCAATGTGTGATTTTAGAGAGTCCATAGAAGGAAAATGTGGTGGTTTTTCATGTTTAGAGAGTCTAAAAAGAACTTAAAGACGATTCCAAGGTTGTCATTTTTTATAATTTTAGTCTCTGAGGTCCGAAAAAATATAAACTGCTACTCAGGAGATGCCCTTTCGATACCTTTTAATGAGTGTGAAAGGAAGCAAGGTCACTCAGTGATATTTTCATATTTAGAGAGTTTGAAAAGAGCTTAAATATGACTCTAGGGGTTTCCTTTTTTGTATACCCTTTACGATTCCGAAAAATTGATAAAATTCTACTCAGTTACATTCTCATGTTTTTGCGAGTGCGAGAAAGAACAAATATTATGCTTGTCGGTGTTACAAGGTTTCCAAAAGATACTGCTTGAAATGTTGTAAATATAGACAATTATGGGCCCAAAGAATTAGTAACTTCTCGAAAAAATATTAAAAACCCAAAAATGACTTTATAATAAGGAGAAATATCAAAAAAATGAACTTATCTGTTAAGAACCAAAGACTGAATACAAAAGCACCACAACATATATAGAAGAAAAATATGGAAAAACACAACTTTATTATATCAAACACTTGAGGTAGGGCAACACCATACAATGAATCCTATTATGGAAGGGATCCTCTCCTATTCACTTGCCTCTTCGAAGGGGCATCCTCCTATTGAGATACCGCTCCAAATACACTAATTCTCTTCATGTCTCATTACATTGCTTGAATCCCTTTATATATTGCTACCATCACCTAAGAACATTCTAGAGGAGGAATCTTCTAGAAGTAGAACCTTCTAAAAAGTCCTCTTACATTTATTATATCTAATTACCCATTTATTATATCTAACTACCATAGTGGGTCTTATTTAATAATATAGTGGACCTAGTCCACCTTACATTGAATGACCTCCACTATTATCACTATGAGCCCTCTAGACCCCCCCACTACCTCTCTAGCTACCTTACATTCCATCCCCCTTATGAAAGCGTTGCCCTCAACGCTTGATGTACAACCATATACCAAGGTCCCATGGACAATTGTGGACCATAATGCTAAAGAAGACTAAAGAACCAAGGTCCCATGTAGAAAGGAAATCCACCATGCTGAAGTAGTCCAACCACCATTGTAAGCCCAGTTCCCATGTCTAAATGCTCATGTGAACTCCATGTGGAAGATTTTGGAACCCAATAACCAACTCCAAATGATGCTCCAAAGACTGACACCTATCATGTGGATCCAAATAAGAAGATCCATCCACATAGTGGAAAAGGGTCGTAGCAGAATCTGGAAGGAATAATACCACTGTATAATATGTAGACTGAACGTTGGTAACTAGCTCCTGATGTGGGACATTGATGTTCTCTACAGAAGGTGGAGTAGAGTCATCAAATAAAATATGAAAGTGATTGTCATCCCAGAAATGACAACTATCCATATACCAATCATCACAATCTGCCTCAAAATAATACCAAGCATATATTTCATGATTATATTCATCCCTGAGGCCCTCCATAAGAAATCTCTCCTGCATGTTATTCAATGAATCTTGAATACTACGAAAACTATCATTGAGGCCGTTTGTGAGGCTATTTATGAGGTTGTCTGTGAGGCCATGTACAAATGCATCCAATCTGTCATCCAATGTGTGAAACAATTGGGATTTGAATGATTCAAGAATTTTTTTCAGGTTTTGAGAATAAATAGCCATCTGAGCATCCTATGAACTCACCCAATAAGTTACGGCAGAAAATCGCGGCTTTTTCTAGAAAAACCCTAAAAAAATGTTGAACTTAAATGCTCATAACTTCACTTCCAGGACTCCATTTTGGCTGATTTTTTTTTTGAAATTGAGTGAAATTGTGAGAGGAAATCAGATATGTAATTTATTTGGGCAAATTCAGCCTCTAGATAAAAATAATAAATAAATAAATCGTCGTCATCCGCGGAAAAAATCCTGAAAATTTGCAGATTTTAAAACTTCAATATCTTGACTTCCCGGACTCCGTTTCGGACAATTTTTATTTTTTTTAAATTGAGTATTTTTCTGAGAGGAACTCAGATCTACAACCTTTTTTCTGCAAATTTTTCACAGAAATATACCAAAAACTTCGAGAATGTCGCGGCCCTCTTTTTTCTGCTCCGAAAAAAAAAATCTGCAAAAATAAAAAAATATTTGCCCACAATGTCTGCCCAAGGAAAGTGCTCTGATACCACTTGTTAATAAAAAAATAGATATACAAATATAATCACCACAAATACTGTATACACAATAGATCCATAAGCAAGATACAAGAAACCACACTTTATTATTACCAAACCCTTAGGGTAGGGCAACACAATACAATGGATCCTATTATGGAAGGGATCCTCTCTTGTTCACTTGCCTCTTCGAGGGGGCATCCTCCTATTGAGATACCGCTCCAAATACACTAATTCTCTTTATGTCTCATTATATTGTTTGAATCCCTTTATATAGTGCTACCATCACCTAAGAACATTCTAGAAGAGGAATCTTCTAGAAGTAGAACCTTCTAAGAAGTCCTCTTACATTTATTATATCTAACTACCATAGTGGTCCTTATTTAATAATATAGTGGACCTAGTCCACCTTACATTGAATGACCTCCACTATTATCACTATGGGCCATATGGGCCCCCCCACTACCTCTCTAGCTACCTTACATTATCAAATAGTGAAATAGGTCAAAAATTCATTTACCATTTGATTTTTTACCAAACTCCTCCATATTTGGAATTTTCCACCTTTGGGAAGCATTTTGCGAGAAAAGACTACGGGGGTTGTGAGTGATTATTTCCATATTCGTCTAGACCAGGTTGGTCATCTTTCCCTTCTCATCATTTTTATGGGTTTTTTCTATGTTTTATCTTTTGTTTTGAGTGTTCTGGGCTCCTTAGGAAGCCCTAGAGTGTCGAACAAGATCGACACTCCCTCAAAGCGCTGAGGGGAGAATTGAGGGGAGCATTGCCAAAGATTTCATCACACTAGTGCACATTCTTAGGGAGTTCTAGTGCTCTGTAGGTAGTTTTGAGGGAGCGTTAGGTGCAAAACTCAAAATTATTTTGTCTTTTTGGCTAAATAGAAACAGTTTTCTTCCATAAAAAATTGACTAATGATGTTTAAATGTTGCATTTGTAGATTTCACCAATTGTTTAACCATGATATAGTGGAAATAGCATGAGCATGATTTCGATGATATTTCCTCTCTCCAAGACCCTCAAGCGAGGGCAGCTTTGCAAAATAGTGGGTTACTCAAGTATTTCAAGCTCCAAAACATGAGAAAGGAAGTACTACTACTTGAGTATTTGATTGGATTATGGGATGATGTTGAGAAATAATTTTGCATTGGACCACACATGCTTGAGATCGAGCCAGATGATGTTTATTTTCTAGCAGGGCTCTCGAGGAGAGGGGAAACCATTCTCTTGTCCAGACACCAGGAAACTCCTCAACCAACTAAGGCATATGTTGTTGAGCATTATATACCAAGATCGTGATTGGTAGGTGGTCAAATCATGATAAAATATGTAAGGGAATTGGCACTTCGATCGATTCTATTCGCCATCACCAAATTCGCGGGTAGTACTATTGCTCACTTGGCCTCAAAATCACATATCTCGTATGCTCTACAATGTTTAGAGCCCAAGTTGTTCAACTAGAGTGCAGGGTTCCTTTGAAATATCAAGGAACAAATATCCAAGTGCAGGACGGGAAGAAAAAAGAAGTTTGGGTATGGTTCTTTTATAGTTTCATTTTTCTTATAGCAGGTTCCTTAGATGTAGCCATAGGTTGCATTGATAGCACAACCTGTGACTGAGCCTCGTATGGAGAGGTGGACCATTCTATCCACTAGGTTGAGGAATGAGCCTTCAGCATTTAGATTCACAGCTGACTTCTTTACATGGTGGAGGAGACAGTTGGTGGTTATCGACGACTTCCCTTATGCTAGAGTGGACTTCCGAGGTAGCCCAGACCAGGTACTTTGTGAGGGAATCCAATGGGATGCGTCAGGTATGAAACTAAACCTTGCCACAGATTTTTTTAATTATTTTAGATTATTTTTTATTTGTACAATGAGGGATCTAAGAATATTTTGTTTCATCATGCAAACATAGGCGCATCATGTCCGGTGGAGATGTTGGCACTGGGGCATCATGGAGATGCATATGCAGAAGTTTAGAATGACGTTGTGGTGGGAGGACTTTGAGAGGTAGAGAGGAACCTTTGAGGTTTGACCATGGGTGTCCCAACCCTCAGGAGGCGATATGTTCCTCTCCATTTGCAGTGGCATACAGTTGGGGTTCCCAAGAGCTTAACCATCTTCTTCGTTGAGTGGCCCGGGTAGTAGTGTGCTATATAGAGCACAACGTGATACAGGAGGATGATTAGGGTCCTCAGTTGATTTTGTATTCTTTTATGATGATGTTATGGGCATGAAGGCCCAAGCATTTTTTCCCTGTTATGTACATTTTGACGATGTATTTTCAAACAAACCTTTGTTATTACGCATCTACATACAAGTTTCCTATTATTACGCATCTAAATGCAACATCGATAGGCACTACAAAA
>ML822700.1:104329-114461 GCA_009831015.1 Picea engelmannii | reverse complement strand
AATAATGAGTCATATTTACATCAAACAATATTGGGTCCATTACCCAAACCTTTGTGCTACAGGGCTTTCTTCAAGGGTTGACATCAATGACAACCAACCTTAATCAACACACCGAAGCCTCTAGAAGTGGCAACAAATTGAAGATGAAGCAGACGTGGTTGGGGCCATGTATGGCGACACCTATGGACTCTTAGGCAAGGAAGGGGATATAATCAGAGGAGCGATGTGCATCAGATGTTCAAAAATCATATATTCTCCACTGATGTTGAAGACCAGGATGAACTGAAAATCTTCAAGAACATTAGAAGGTATGGAATATTTAGAGTAGCATCCTATGTTGTTGTGTTCCCTTGCATTAATGCCATCACTTGAATATTAAAGCACATATATTATTGAAATAGATATGTTTTTAACTATCAAAGTGAACCTATGACATCGTTTCAACCCAAAGACTTAGCAAGATGCTATCATCTTGAAAAGAGGACTAAGAATTTGGACAACAAACTTCTTGTTGACTTCGAATACACATCCAAGGAGCTATCACCTAGGTGGTACAATCCAGAGAAGCAATTCAAACTTGGAGCTAGGGGAGGGTACCCTATGACAATGATAATGTTGCCTCATTGGTATATGGTAGCCATGCTATGCAGGATTTATGGGAGAAATATGCCTCCCAATTCTCCTTGTCATACATGCCTTCGATTTATTATTGTGCAGATGAAGGATGATCATTTAATTGGGATGACATCTTGTCGGCCAACCTCAGAGAAGCCATCATTACAATTGTGGAAGCTCAGTCAAGAAATATCCCAAGTTTCCACATGTCTTCATACCTCGTGGACATCATGTGTGTCGCACACTAATACCCAAAGATGGGTTAGAAATGGAAACTGTTAGATGAATCCATCCACATATACTGCTAAGTGCTCTGGAAACACAAGTACAATACAAAATACTAGAAGATTTGTGAACACTTTTAGCCTCTCCTATACGAGTTCATATTTTTCACATCGGCCCCATGTATGACTGACAAGGTGATATCTGTCATAAAAAGGATCAGGGATCGGTACCTTATGGATCATGGTACTTATATTAGGGTGTATGACACCACATAAGCCCCCCATATTCACTTAGAATTTCATTCTCCATTTTCTAATGGAGAATGAAATTCTAATTGAACTGAACAAAGTTAAAGATGGGAATGGGTTCTCGCACCATCAAGAAAACATAGGTGATGGTAAAATACAAAGGATTGCTTCCAATAAGTCACATGCCGAGTCCAATGAAAAATTTAACATCAATGACACATATTTTTTACCATAACAATCCATTGAAAGCAACATTAAATGAATATCCATCACACACAATAGACATAGAGATTTTAACTGAGAAACCCAAATGTAAAAACCAACTTTGAATGGTTTCTCAGCTTTCATTTTGACCATCTCTGGTTACAATATTGTTCATGCTCTTTGTCCATCCTAACCTCCTTGGCCAAAAGACCCATTGCAAATGAAAGTAAAGGAATAAATAGGGAGAGCTACTGTAATTAGAAGGCCAACATGCATGACCTTTCATTTCTCATTCCTCAACCTATTCTCTCCTATTTTATTTTTCTTTTTTCAATTAATTCTTTGTTTTTCTCTTATTTTGTCTTATTTAAATTTCACATTTACATTGGATTTCATAGTTTATTTAACCTTCATTAATTGTTTAATTTCACTTGTAGGTGTTGAATCTTACAACCTTTTGCTTGCTCGAATCCATTTCAGATCACTTTTATATATTCCAATAAAAATTTGTAAGATTTTAGATAACATTTTACATTGTTTAGATCATGTATGCTTAATATGGAGAGTAACTATTTTGGAAGTTTTGGTACTTCATGATGGAGGTTTGGTTTTAAATAAGTGCCAAAAAAGTTTAATAAAAGGAGAGCAATAATCTACAATATGTGGAACTCTGGTTTGGTATGTTATTATTTCTTATTGTTTATTTAATATTTAGTTAAAGTATATATGCTAATATGTGTTATTGGTTTTTTTATTGTTTTTTATTGTTACAGATGTTTACATTATATTTGGTGGAAAGGAGTATGTTGGAGGATGAGACTTAACTCTTTTGATATGTATGTCAAATTTTTTTTGTGAATATAAAGAGAGGAATTTCCTATTATTTAACTTTTATAGTACAAAAAAAGCCACATGGCTACAGTCTACCATCTATTTCGCCGAATTAGCAGAAACCAGAATAGGTGGCAGACTGTGATGTCATTGTTGAAAATAACAATGTGTCATCTGCCCTACCAAATGGAAACCAGAGAAGGTGGTGGATTGGAGTCTTTGTCGGACTGTGCTAAGCAATTAAGAAAGTTTGTCAACTGAAAACAAGAGACAAAACTGTAAAACTACACTGTAGCAGTGCAAAGATCCAAGTTGAGGGTGCTCGTGGTATCTAAAGCAAGGAAATTACACATTTTCACCCGAGGGCATGTCTCTCATATCATCATTGAGTGGGTCGTCCTTGGGGTGGAGAAAGAAAGGCCTCGTGCAGGTCAGTCAACGCTAGGCTGCTGGTGCATTCGAGTAGGCTTCCTAAAGCATGTCAATTCATTGGTGGATGAGGGTGTCCTGATGTATTTGGTCATCCATCTGGCTTCGTAGCTCAAAGACTAGTGCAAGATGCTCCAGATGGAAGAAGGATGGTGGTACTTGTTGGGCTCGTGATATGACTGATTTTATGACATTAATTAGATCATTTTTGCCTAATTCACACTTTTCACTTTGTTATTGAAGTCAATATCGAGTTTATCCCTCTTGAATTATCTTTCATTGTTAAGTGCCATCGCGATATTATAAGACACCAGAGACATTCACACAACCACCAACACTATATTTGAGTTTTCATAGATTATAAAATAGTTTTCTTGCTTTCATAGATTAGAAGATAGTTTTCTTGCTATTGTAGGATAAATAGTCTTCTTGCTTTGGTAGATTAAAGAGTAGTCTGCTTATCATAGATTAGAGATTAGTTGTCAATTCCTCTTGCTTTCAATTTAGTACATTTCCTTTTGTAAATTAGAAATAGTTGTGAAATTTAAATTAAGAATAGAGTTCACTTGTCTCTTAGCTTAGTTAGTTGCTTATTGAGTAGTTTTAATCAGTTTACTTGTTGTAGAAGTTATCCTAGGTTAGTTAGTTGTTTACTTGATTTAATAGGTTAGTTGCTTACTTGTCTATTCTTGCTTTGATAGTGTAGTTGCTTGTTTATTTACCTGCTTTCACAGGATAGTTGCTTATTGAATTTAAGTAGGTTAATTACAAGTAGTTTGATGTTGTTATTTTCTGATTAGATGAATAGTTTGCTTTTTCTTATTGTTATGAATGAACTAGTTTTCTTTAAGTAGGGTTTCCATTTTCTTTTTTAGAATTATCCATCGATCCTTCGTTCAAAGGTTACTTAGGGTACATAGTTTGAGTTGCTTAGTAGAGCTTGATCATTAGTAGTCCTTGCTTGAGTAGATTAGCCCTTAGACAACCACTTCCTTATTTAGACTATACTACTCCCAATCCTTCTACCTTGGCATATATTTTTCTACACCCCTAAGTTTACTTACCCCGGGTTGACAATTTAATTGACGGTTTTAGTGTGTTTTTAGTGCATATAGAACACCCATCATTTTTGGCGCTGTCATCGGGGAGTTGTCTCAAGGTAGGAAATAGTTAGGAAATAGATCACTTTTAAACCTTAGCATTAGTTTGGTGGTGGGGGAACTTTAAGACGAGAGGTAAGAACCCACGCATCTACTATAGCAGGTTCCCCCAAACCCAATGGTAGTTTTTCTTTTTCTTTTTGTTTTCTTTCATGAAAAGACCTAGAGACCCAAAAGGTAGATACATTAAATCTAAATCAGACATTTCAACCAAGGTTCCTTTTGACCTTTGTGGGGGAAGGAATGTTGCACTCATAAACTTCGCAGGTCGATACCGAAAAACAAGAGTTAGCTCAACCCAAAGAGATAAAGCAGTCTCTGAAGAGACTAAAACAGGGAGCACTATAGAACAAGAAATTGGAGCATCAGTAATAGTGGGATAAGAAGCAAGACCACTCGAGCCTTTCACAGAACCAAACAATATAACATTTTTTTTCTTACCACCATCAGGATATCCTAAATTTGTGGACATCATCTTTGTGTGAACCAAGTTTTATCAAATGGCAAGATGAACTCGGAAGCAACCATTAGCTTGAGGGAACTTTCTCAAATCCTAGCAACAACCAGGATTTCTTCTTTTCAAGAAGAACATATTTTGGCAGCAACCAAAAGTGTATCTACCTCTCCAGAAATATTAGAAGAATCAAGGTCCTATGAGCTACAAAATGATTTTCCTTGCCAAAATGTGAAGGAAGCTTAAAAATTATGGACTACACCCAGTGGAGAGCAATCATTAAGACCTGAGATTGAGTAGTTCTCAACATCCATCTCAGCAGACCCTTTATGTACTTCATAAATCAATCATCCAGAAGAAGAAGATCTGCATATCATGACAAAGGAGAGCATAAAAATTACCATTGATAAACATCAAGATTACATTGAAATTTGGTTTCAAGAGGTTATCAGGCCACAATACTATTCTCTTCTTCAGCATCTTCTACTTCCAAAACAAGTAAGTTGTTTGGTTCTTCATATCCAGGTAATCACTGCGGCAACTTTTTCACATGCGGATATGAGTATGTTTCTTATCTTGCTTCACACATGATTACATTGGAAAAGTTCTTATACTTGAATAAAGTTTTTCCTTTCTTTTTAGGTAAGGTAGGATAGTAAATAAAAACTCCACATTGTTAGTTTAGATTAAAGTCTAATGCAGCCTCATTTTACTTTTTCTTTTTAATAAAATAACTATGAGATACATGTTCCAGTGACTTGATCTAATTGATCTTATTAGTTTTTGATATTTTAGAGTGTGGTTTTTGACAAATAGTCCTAGAGATTTCTGCAGGTATTTATTTCACCAGGAGTAGACAAGTTCAAAGAGATATAAAAGAAGAAATTTTATTCAAAACATTGCTATACTTGAACCTTGTTGTCTGCTAAGCATCAAATGAATAATGACTTGTTTTAGTTAGCCATGTTTTTAGAAAGATTTGTTTTTGCAAAAGATTTTCATCTTCTTTTTCTCAAGGCATCTTAAGAAGCAATTTCTCTTGAAAATCTTCACCACTGTATAAGGAAGTGATACCATAACCATCAAGCTTAGAGGTCTCTCGTACAGTTTCCCCAAGAAACCTCAGTAAGTAAGTAAAGTATCTTTATTAAAGAGTAACAAGGAGGTCTGATTAGCGGTTAGTCATGGAAACATCACAATAACTTACAAAAGAAGAAAGTGAGTTGAGCCTAAAGATACCTTTCTGCTATTTCCCAATGGTACCATCCACTACACACTAAAATAATTGATTATACCATATCTTTAGATAGGCTACGCCCTCTTAAGTACCCATTACATCAGGACAATCACTAAGGAATATATATAACGGAAATTCATCCTCTAACATGAATACCATTCCAATTGAAAAAAGAAAGAAAAAATTGTTTTCAGAGTTGTCCCCCCATCTTCTTGCATAAAACGATCTTATATTAAAATCTTAAAATATGGAGGGCTAGTCTCTGAGGGTGTAAGAGGCTAACCCGTCGAGATAATTAATAGGTCTACTGGCAGCGGGTATCAGCCGGTGGTATGACTAGGTAAACCCGTCAGAGTACTGAACATGCTTGTTGGTAGCGGGGCATTCTACCTAGAGAGGATGGTAATTTGACAAAAAATAAATAGTAAATTTAAAACTTGTCCTGATGTACAACATTACTTGTAGACAAAGATGACATGAAGTATGTATGGTTAAGCTTAGGTTAATGAACTCCATAAATTTTCCATTTGGAACTAACTTTGAGATTATCTTGAAACTCTCTTGCCTACCTCTTCTTATCTATATATAGGATCTCTTATCCTATAGGTGGGGCCATATTTTAACCGTCTCGTCAGACCAATAAGTGAAATTTATCTCTACTCTTAACAAGCTGTAAATCTTCGGCTATTGGGAAAACTGACTGGTTTCCTATATTTTTTATTGTGAGGTGTCATAATACTTAGGTGTGGGGGAGGGGTTCATGAGTTGACAAATGATAACATTGCCTAGAAGAAGTAAATATTTGTAAAAATTCATGTATTGTTTTCATGATACGGGTTATTACATCAGCAGTCATTTTAATCTCCTGTGTTTTATAAATTTTTGTACATACCCTTAACATACCACTTTATTGGCTTATTTTCGTTATGGGTTGTTCATTATAGGATTGAAATTACATGTCTTATGCGAGTGGATTGAGTAATCATGGTGGAAAAATCAATAACACATCAACACTCTTATCCTGCCTCTGCTCCTATTCATTGTGTTCGTGGTCTCTGAGGAATCAATTGCCTTAGCCACAAAGCTCCCAAGAGTTGGAGACCATTGGTTTAAACATCACCAATTTCCAAGAGCAAGCTATAACAGGGTTTTCAAACCCAAATTTCAGAACATCTCTGGAGCTAAGGGATACTCCAAAGAGTGGATAAAAGAGGAGCTAATCAACCCTCTCATAGTCATCACTAGATTGATCACATGTGAAGGTAGATATTTTGTCTTTAGAGCCTGTCACTTTCTATTATTAGCTCACTTTCAGTTCAATAAGTCATTGAATTTTCCCTTTTACTTCTTAAAGAATCTTGAGATGATGTCTTCCCAAGTGAGGAAGAATGCACCACGACCTTATCAAACTACTTGTCTTAGCCGAGTTGGAAAAATAGGGGAAAATGTGGGATGAGTTCATTTATCAATTTGCAAACCCTCATCTTACAATCAAGACTAGAAAGAAGAATCTTGATTTAGGGACTGTTACTCCACCCAAACCCTCATTCTCAAGCTATTCCTCTACCGGACCAAAAGTCCAAGAAACTTGTTGATACCCCTACAGCCTCATCGGGTAAGAAGACCAAGAAGCCTATTGCTAACCCCTCTCTAAAAATAGTAAATACCTATTGCTAATTCATGGCACGAGGACGTGCCATATCTTCGGTCTGGGGGGAGTTTCCTGAGATAAAAAAAATGCCAAGCACTTCCCATTTGTATAGCAAACCCATGAGAAGAGGAAGTAGGATTTCTGTCAAAATTATGTCATACTGTCTTTTTACAATGTCTTGGGATATTATATCAACAATTGTTTGTATCGGTATGCTAAATTCTATATTGTTGACATCATTGTGTGTGTTATAATCTTGCTGTGCATTTTTATGTTTATGTTATAGAATACTGCTTATACTTAACTACTCTTTGTGACAAGTACAGAGCGATAACCACCGCTAAATACTTACTGCCATCTATATTACAATCTTATGAAAAGAGGAACAGTTGTTTGAATTATTATAGATCGATTACATGCAATAAAAATTCTCTTGTTCACCATGCCTACCAGTACAAACCAATCCTTTTGTTAGTATCTTTCATTTTTGTCAGTCACCAGTGATCAAATTTACTCTTTCATGTGATTAATAGGGTTATTAGGTCAAATTGTTATATTTTCAAAATAAAACAATCAAATAAAATTTGACATCTCTTGGTTGTAAAATGGTCATTGGTGTGCCTAGGTGTCATTACTACTCCCTCCACTCATCCAAGGTCATAAATTTTCATCATGGTCATGTCATCATTCCTTGTCATAAATTTTCAAATGATTGTCTTGATCAAAGTCCTACTTCAAAATTGGTTTCTAAATTAAGGAAGATGAATTTGAAAAAATTTAAAGAGGTTTTTGTCGATCATAGACCAAGAAAAAAAAACCTCCTTCATTTTATGCACAAGTTTTATTATTTGAGAAAATTCCCCAAATACAGTTGCTATAGGAGGGTTTCTGCACATTTGGACAACTTGACTTCAAGTCAGTTTTTCAGAGGTTTGGAGAAGGAATTTGCAGTGCTTGATGGTTCCATTGTGTATAAGACATCAAAAAATTTCAAACCATACCACTTTCATCCTAAAAATCCTTCGGGAAGGCCTCCAAAATCCCTCTCAAACACCACGCTATGCTTCTCCTAAGAGCACGTTGCGCTTTTGCAAGTTTTGAGTAACCAACTTCAAGATGGGATTCTGAACAAATGGGAAAGTATTTTTCAAACCTGGAGGAGGTTGGTGTTCCTAAAATACCCAAAAAAAATAACCTCTCTCAATTTTTTAATATACGTTATGGTTTGGGATATATTCAATTCTCTTAGAGGCCTAGTTTTTCAGAAAATAAAACACTTTGTTTTTCCTGTTTTAGTCATGTTTTCTTTTCGTGTTTTCCTAACAACTGGAAGTGAAGTTTTGAAAACCAAGAGAGGTTTTTATCAAGGACATATTAAAAAATAAAACCTCTCTCAGTTTTTACACAGGAGTTACTGTATTGTAGTTACATGCGTCACTTTCATACATATTTTTCACAAGTTTGCTAGGCTAGAATTGTTGCGCTTCTGAGAAATCACTTTTGGAACTAATTTTGCAGAGGTAAAATTGTTGTTTTGCATGGTTTAAAGGATAAAGGGTATAATATACATCTCAAGGATTCCGCACATGTTATCATCAGCCTCCAAAAACTCCAAACCCTCCAGTTCAAACTTAGATAGCATGAAACACTGAGTCGTCATTTACGCCATGATAACGTTGATCTACAAGCCAAGATGAATTCTCTATAGCATTTGGTTGATGATATGAATGCCACCAATAATAGTCTCTAGATGCAATTGAAACATCAAAAAAGGCCCAAGAGAAAATCCCCCGGGCAAGAGGGAGAAGCTTCTAAAGCTAATCCACCCCGTCCTTCGTAAGTTTAGTCATGAAGGGCAATTTCTTTTTGTTTGCAGTGGGACCTGCAAAATGTTAGGTGTGGGGGTAATGTTGGGACCGTGATATGACTTATTTTATGAAGTTAATTAGATCCTTTTTGCCAAATGTGTATATGCATTTTCATGTTTTGAAGAAGTTTTTGAAGAACTTTTGTGTCAAAACGCTATGATCCACACCAGGTATGCATAATTCATGTTTCACAATGATTTTGAGATTAAATCAGTATGTTTTTATGACCCCAGGAGACTAATTCATGTTTTGTATGTCACAGGGAAAAATCACATCTTGTTTTTGCTTCCAACACTGAGTCCGGTACTCCATCCGACACTCTGTCCGATACTCCTTCCGGCACTCCGTTTGACACTCTGTCCTACACAAAAACGATGGGCGAATTGGTGGTTATGGTATTGGTGGCCAGTGATGGGCGAATCAGAGACATGGGTTTTTCTTGTGCTCATGGCCTTCAAATACTAAACTCTTGACAACTCGATTTGGGTTTTTATGTTGGGTGATTATTGGCTTGCCTCATTTCGGCAGTTAGGGCATCTTAAATGCAATTTGCTATTTTTAGAAGAGGATCGACCCTCCAGTGGTTGACCTCTCAGCTTGTAAAACTTATACATACCACCTCAGTGGTCAGACAATAGTTAAAGAAGTTAAGGAGTCGTGTGTTAGAGAGAAAAGACAATTTCGCTCTGTTTTTCCATTTTCATTTTGCCAGAACTGTGTAAAGACTACGTTTTTAGTTTTAACGGTGAATTCATGTTGTTGAAGCTCGTGATTTGTATCTGAAGAGTAGCCATGACTTGCTGGGGGGCCCACCAACTACTTGGGTGAATATTTAGCTAGTTTCCTTGTGAATTTCAGTAGTGTAATTGTTATTTCTTCTATTTTTTGTATATGTGTTTTTATCTTCTTTTTATTTAGTGTGTAATTGTTGTCCATAAGTTTAATTGTTTCAAGTTTCTTTTTGCAGGTTATTATGAAGGATAGTGTAATTCGAACATGACTTTTTAATTGATAGGAGAAAGATTGCAAGCTTAGACACTAACCCTTGTATGTAATTAGAAGATAGCTAGAATTTCTTTATGCTTAAACAGAGTTTAAAATAGAGTTTTAAAACAGAGTTTTAATTCATGCTTTCTTTGACAGGGCTTCGATGGATGGATAGTATTAGTTCTAGTTTTCATTTTTAGATTTCTTATTCAATTAATATTTA
>ML822699.1:25454-71362 GCA_009831015.1 Picea engelmannii | reverse complement strand
TGATCAATGTGGATGATCATTTCCTTTCCTAGAATATAATGTTGGAAATATTGATATCATTGATGTCAAAGATAGAGGGAGACTATAGATGTTGTTAAATCCTAGGTCTGCACCTCTTCCTTGTACTCCTCCATCAACCCATCCATCTGTCAAGGTAATTCTTTCTTAGATTGCTTTCAATGGTGTGTTGAGTCATTTTGATTTCTTCTCATCTTCCTTTTGTTTTTTTCATCATTTTATTTCACTTTACAAGGTTAATACATGTTTTGGTTTGAATTGAATAAAACAAATCACCATGATTTTGTCACTAGTGGGTTGCTAGCAGGTTAGCCTAGGCCTTTGTTGCAAAAAGACACAGATTGCAATAATGTTCCTATTCTTGCAAATAACAGAAAATGCGTAATTTTGTTAGTTTTAACGTTTAGAAAATTAAAAAAAATTAAATCAAGCTATGTTGGAACCTCGCATGCATGTGCATGTCCCCGAGCACTTGAGTTCACGTGGGTTACCACTAGTTTGACCATCATTGAAAAATTCATGCTAAAGTCATGTAGGTTTGTGCCTTCAATTGTTATCATCACAAGATCATGGGTAATTATCACTACATGTGGTAAAGGAAATCAAATCAACGCATATGCTTGATCACTATTCTCAACATAGGCAGCTAGAATGGTGTTACCCAAATAACGTTGGTATCTAAGAAGGAGTTTTCTGAAAGGAAGGTTTATGATGCTATATCATTGCATGTTGGGGAAAAGATACAAACAACTGGCAGAAGATAGAGAAGATGTTTCCAGTTCAAACGAAAAAAGCACATGACTATACAGATTCATAAGAGTGATCGAGCTGGTTATCTTCAGTTACCATTCTCTTTCAAGTAAATTCAAACCTCAAACAACACTATGCTATTTTTCTGAAAGCACTCTGAGATTATGTAAGATGCCAGATCCTGTGAAATGATTTGGTTATATATCAAAACTTGCAAGCTACATCATGGATTTTTCCACGTAGAAAGTAGTTATTATTTATTGGAAATAGGTGTTATCAAGCCTTTAGCACCATTGTTGAAAAAACAAAAAATGTCATGTGTTTTAACAACACTTAAAACTTTATCTACACTTTCTTTTGGGTGTCACTTAATTGATCAGGAAAATGGAATTCTTGGACAAATCAGTAGAGGAAACCCCTCGAAGGTAGTTAAGGTCCCGAAAAAAAAAACATGATGACATGAAGCAATAAATATTGAGTCTAAAGCAACAAAAACATGATATTGAAATCAACACACTAATTAAAAAGAAATTATCAAAATCTGTAGAAGAAAAATTAAAAGGCATTGCCCAAATTTTTTGAAAGCAACTTTGTTTTCCCCTGTTTTAGTCATTGTCTTTCGACATGCCTCCCAAACATCTGGAGATGATTTTTTGAAAAATGAAAGACATTTTTGTTGGAAACAATACCATTAACAAAAACCTCTCTCAAGTTTTACATAGGTATCACGGTTTTGGAGAATCTAACCGTTTGGGAGGTCATTTTTCCATAAATTCTCCAAATGCTATGTTTTTCCTATTTTTGTCATTGTCTTTGGGCACACTTTCCGAACAAATGGAGGTGAATATTCAAAAAATAAAATATTTTTCTATTGGAAAAAAGCCCATTCACAAAAAATATCTCATGTTTTACAAAAGTATCATGGTTTTGGAGAATCGAAGAGATCTTTGAGGCCATTTTCCGAGAAATTCACCAAATTATGGGTGAATTTTGTTCTAGTGTTAAAGGTCAATTGTTGTCAAAGGAGAAAGTATTCGGGACCTATTCCAGTTGATCCTCCTGTATTCCAATTTCGCATCTAGTTTAGTTTATGTGGGAATCCATGCACAACCTCCTTCTAGTTACAATTATCAAAGGTTTTTTTGTTAAGAGTTGTTCTACTTTAGTTACAAACTGTAGTTATAGTTGCACTTATAGAAGTTCAGTTGTTTTAGTTCAAGATATTACTACCAAGTTTAATAAGTGGTCATTTTCTTTTGGTATGAACCATATTTTTTGTCAAGATTGAGTTAAAGAGAAGCCACGATTGATATTTCCAATTAAATACACTCAAGTCAAAGAGATGTTTTCAAGTTGTTATGAAGGAGTGTGAATCAAGTCATTTAGAAAGTCTAATTGTTATGAAAAGTTGAACTTTTGTTTTAGATCTTAGATAGATGATCAAAAACCTATGGGGACAAATATAAATAGACAGACTTTGGAATGTAACAAGGCTCAGTTTTTGGGAGATCAAACATCATAATTTTGGTTGGACCTGAAACTTATGACTGTAAAGCTTCCTACTTGGTGAATATAAGTCTTGATGATAGTTTGTGTTTTTCTTCTCAATATTTGTGTGTTCTTAATCTTATCTAGATGTAAGTTAGAAATGTATGCAATGTGTAGTTTCCTTTCCTTTCAGCTAATGTTTCAATGAAGATTTTATTGCTATGAAATCTGGTTTCATCTATTGTTTGTAGTAGATAGTTTATTGTATTACAACCTCGTTTGAATGATTTGTGTCAAGATACATATTTAATATCTATCATATTATTTCAAGTATAAAATTTCATACAACAAGTGACATTGTATGATTTTTTGTATTTCATTTGTTTTATTCTTCACATCCTTACATGTTCATCAAAATGCATGCCACCAGCTAAAAGGAACCTACAGTGATATTGCTTGAACAATCCAACCAGTTTTCTACCCTTGAAAACCTACCTATCAGCCGACCAACAAACCTATTTCATTAAAACCAAACCATTCCAAAATTTGAGGTGGCTTAGCTCTGCCCTTCAAAAGTTAGGTGTAGACCTTAGGACCAACATCTTCTAGCACCATTGTCAGGGAACGAAGTAACGAAGCAATATTTCCTTGGGACAACAACAACGATCAGATATGGTTTTTGATGGTGAACAAAATCTAGAAACATTTAGACTATAGGTCATTCACCTGGCGACTCCATGGTTAAAGAATCCAGTGGTGACTCCATAGTTTCAAGAAGTCATATTTTTCAGATGGAATCCATCTTGGCTCCCAGGTTTGATCCTCTTAATTTCTCTACCAATCCAGGTTTTCCAAATGTTGTTCCTACTATAGATGAATGGGGTGATTACTTGCCTAGATTTAGAGAAGGTAGAGATGATAAACCTGCAGATTATTTTCTTGAATTCCATGAAGTCGTGCATTAGTTGGGTATACATCACGAGGATGAATTAATGAAAATGTTCATGTACTCATTAGAGGGAGATGCACATGAATGGTTCAGATCCTTATCACCTTATAGTATATCTTCTTTAAAGTATTTCGATGTTGCCTTTCATAATCATTGCAAGAAATATTTTTCAACTGACCTGCTTTTTGAACACTATTGTGAAGAATTTGGATCTTATATTCAATAATCAACTATTAGTTATTCTAGTAGTCAAAATGAAAGGGATATTTCCGTTGAAGAAGTGGATGAAGATTTAGTTACATATGAGTCTTCTAATTATTTTATCCAGAAAGATGATGTTGGGAATTACATTAATGATGAAATTAATGATAACAAGGATTTTGATACATTTTCCATTATTTCAGATGTCTTAGTTAGTTTTGTTTTAAGATGAATGCGTTCTTCTATGTTCTCATAAAGATTTGTTTAACTATGAAGAAATCAATTTTGATGGCCAAACACAAGAAACTCTTTTTGGGAATTTTCAGCAGCCATTTCTTGGGCTTGGCAAACTGACATATAACAATGATGAAGGTTTTCAAATAGATTACGAGGAAACAATTGCTTTAGAATTGTCTCAATAGGTATATTCTACAAAATCTATGATCGATTATGGTCGAGATAAGGAATTATTTGTGCATCATCATACTCTTGAAAAGTTTGCTACTTTAGGTTACAGTGAAATAAATGATGAACCTTTGAAGGAAAATGAAGACACTGTTTTAAATCATTATTTACAAGATGCACAAATTTTTGATGCACCTATTTATGATTATTCTTATGACTTTGATGATGATTCACACGAGAAACAAGTATTATTTTCCTCTTCTAAAAATTCCTATCAACCTAGTTATGATGAAGATGTGCTTACTCTGCAAGATCATTTTTATTCTCAGCCATTTTCAGCTACAAAGTCTCATACAAAAATTATTATTCTAAAGGAACTTGAGAAATATTTTTCCTTTAATGATCCTCCATTGTTTGATGATTATGAGGAAATTAATGTTGAAGGTCATGAACATGTATTTCTCCTTTCTTTTGGAAATATTGAGCAACAAATTCAAGATTTCATCAAGCCTGAATATGACATCTTTCATCTAGAAATAGAACAATCCCAACAAGAGAAAATCATCCATGGAAGTCAAATTAAAGAATGTATTGCTACTTGTCCATCAAGGTATGGTTCTCATGTTTTTGCATATCCTGTAGTAGTCTATATGAAGTAAAATTGGATTAAAGAATTTCCTGTCATTCATTTTTTGAAGGAAGAATTTCAGAACTTTAAGTATCGACTTCAAGATTGTAAGTTGTTGCTATATTTTTCAGTTTCTACTATCATATTTGTACTTAAATATGGATATCATTTTCATCTTGTTAATCAATTCCTCGTATGGCTTCACTGGAAATATCATTACTCATGATTACTTGGTTATTAGCTGAGTAGAGTAGGGGTGTGTTGAATAAGCTCATCATTCGAGCATTTCATTTTCAATTTGTTTATATAGTATATCAACAATAATACTCCATCACCCAATGGATTTGGCATTGTACAAGAGCTAGGGATTTTCAAATTGCAGTTTTCTTGCATAATGGTTTGTTTCATCTTGCATTTTTTGGCTTGCATGATGTGGATTTTTTCATAATAGATTGAGGGTGGAAGAAATAAAGAACTAAGGCACATAGTTTGTTGTACTTAACACCTCACATGCAAGTTCTATCCCCAGTTGGAGCCGATGTTAAATCCTAGGTATTCACCTCTTCCTTCTACTCCTCCATCAACCCATCCATATGTCAACCTAATTATTGCTTAGTTTCCTTTCAATGGTGTGTTGAGTCATTTTGATTTGTTCTCATCTTCCTTTTGGTTTTTTCATCATTTTCTTTTTCTTTACAAGGTTAATACATGTTTTGGTTTGAATTGAATAACACTCGTCACCATGATTTTGTCACTAGTGGGTTGCTAGCAGGTTAATCTAGGCCTTTGATGCAAAAAGACACAGATTGCAAGAATGTGCTTATTCTTGCAAACAAAAGAAGACACGTTGTTTTGTTGGTTTTAACGTTTAGAAAATTTTAAAAATCTAAATCAAGTTGTGTTGGTGCCTCACATTTGTGTGCATGTCCCTGATCAATTGAGTTCACACAGGTTACCATGAGTTTGACCATCATTGCAAAATTCGTGCTAAATTCATGCATGTTTGTGCCTTCAATTGTTATCATCATGGGATCGTGGGTAATTATTGTTGCAGGTGGTAAAGGAAAACAAATCAATGCATACGCTTGACCATTATTCTCAACAGAGACAACTATACCACGATGGTGTCACCCTAAGAGCATTGGTAGCTAAGTAGGGGTTTTCTGAAGGGAATATTTATGATGCTATATCATTGCATGTTGGGGAAAAGATAAAAACAATTGGAAAAATATAGAGATGATGTTTCCAATTATGATTATGCCTTGAATCCTCCGTAGTGCCAAGTCTTCAAACTACAGGATATAATTCCACCTTTCCTCTCCTAATCAACGGTGAGGATTTACTCTTCTCTTTGGATATTTGCGGGTTTCACCTTCCTCACACTTCATTCCTTCTTAATATCAAATTGGCGAATATGACGATCTCCTTTTCTCGGCTATCAAACAATTAATGTAGTGACACGTGACCCCATCGAAGGAAGACAAGTTTCAGGTCCCAATTGGTACTAAGGGCCTGTTAATGGTGCAAAAAAAAGTGACATGTGGCATGCTTAGAGTAGGTCCACGTCACCCTAGGTGACTTCATCATGCCATGTCACTCTAGTGCTTCATGACTTTGGGACTTCGGGACTCTAGGAATTCTGAGATCTAGAAGTTATTCCTTCACCATCCATTATTTCCTCCGAGCACCAAATTCCTGAACCTCTTAAATTTTTTGGGGTCCACGTAGTACTGTTGTCATCATCTAATATGGTGACATGTGTCCCCCACGTTTCAGATTGCTCTTGGTCCAACAAGGTCGTCAAAATTAAAATTATGACTGACACATGGCACGATTAGAAGAGGTCCATGTCATCCCTAGTGACATCATCAGGTCATGTCACTCTGGTGCTTCAAGAGTTTTGGACTTCATGGCTTTGGGACTTTGGGACTCCGGGACTCTAGGACTTCAGGAGACTTCTCCACACTACACCACAAATCCCCCGAACACCAAATTCTGGAATAGGATGATCTGTGGACACGTGTCCTCAAACATGAACAGTCCCGATGATTTCCAAACTTTGGGACATAAGGAGGAAGTTCATTCTGCGTGCACTTCAACCAATTTCCCCAAACACCGAACCACCAAACCACTTGGGAAATCCAACGGTCCAACTTCTCTCGAATGGTATATGATTGAGAGTCACTTTGGGACTTCATAGCTTCATGCTTCAATCCCTTTCTCGACAAAATCTTAAAACTTGCCGAAGTAACGAAGTCCAAAGGACTTGAGGGTTAAATGTTGTGCACCTTTTCCAGATCAGATGGCTAGGAAGGCTCTGTATTCCCCTGTGCAGATCCTATGGCTCAATTTCAATATTGTGGTCCAATATAACGATCATTGTGATAAATTATCCACCACTTCTCTTGATATTTCCACTACCACCCAGGAGCTCTCTCAGTGCCCCTTTGGCACTTTGAACATCAAATCCCTATGGAATTTTTATTTCAATTCCTTAAACACAGCCCATCCAGGTTCAGTGTTGAAACCTTGGGCTCTGATACCAATTTTTAACATCCCCAACCTCCACATCTGAGGCATGACACCGAAAAACTTTCATATGCAGAAAATATCATACTTAATACATTAAAAATAAACATCTACTTTTTTCTAACATACACAGAATTATGCAGAAACATATAGTAAATAAACACAGGTGTAACATACAACATGTAATTAAGCATATATAAAAATTACTTATATGTCTAAGAAGGCCACCAACTGCATGCATACCTTCCACAAACCTACCAGACTTTGACCAAAGCTATCAACAGTGGGTCACCTCCGAGTTGGGACTAAACTCCACCGAGGGTAAAGGGAATCCTAGGCTAGGCTAAGGTTACAAATTCTATAGGAAGGATTATGTCCCTAGGAGTCCATTCACATCCACATATTATAGTACCTCATTCCCCACATACTTGTCCCACCCTAGGGAGTGTGCCCCTTATCTGCTTGACAGTCCTTCGTCTGCCTCACTCCCCTTCCAAGGCTTCAACAACATGTCGAATAGGAAGTCTCAGAGAACTACAACTGTTGTGAGGCTCGCTCTGGGAAAATCACTTCCTCAACAACCTTTCTCGCTTGAATAGAGTTGTTGATAGGCCTGACAACCTACTTATTCAGTCCAGCTCCCAGGCCAATCCAGTCAGGGTAGTAATAGCAGCAAAATCGGCTAGTGCTCTGGTAATGATAGCAAGCCACACTTGTCTAGAGAAAAGTGTGGGAAACAACAACAAAATGGCTAGGGTGTGATATGGCTCATGAACTGTGTAGTTGTGTTATGCTTCACAGGATTAATGGATTAACTTCAAGGGGATTAAAGGTTTCCAAGCTTGCATGAATGTTGTAGAGGTCTACGATGAAGATGATGGCTTAGTGCATGAGTCTGTGAGTTTGTGGGAAGCATGTCCAAAATGATGAGTGAACCCCACAACAAATTGATTTCCCACATAAAACTGCATGTGCCAAGATTGACACATGGCTCTCTTGGGAGCTCATTCCTCCCTACTTGGGGTTCGTTCCTTTCCCCAAAGGAACTTAGGATAACAACATTCATTTCCCAAACACTAGTATTTTAGGAATATATTATAATATTCCCTTAGAGATAATCCCACAAGCTTATCCATTTTCCTATCATCTTAGCCCCTTTCCCTTTCCCTTCCTAGTGGATCTTAGTCCCCCATAACTCTTTATTCGTGGTCGTTATACACGGAACATTGTTTTATATTAATGATATGAGTATTTAAATATACAAAAATCAGGCTCCTTGGCCTTCAACATCTAGACTCTCTGGCCTAATACACATATAAGCCTCCTATCTTATAAACACTTGGCTCACCAGCCTATAAACCTAAGTACAATTCAGCAGGGGCTCGAACTTGGGGTATTTAACTATACATATTCAGAAGGGTGATGGAGTTGTTTATCTTTAGTTACCATTCTTTGTCAAATAAATTCAAACATCAAAGAGAACTATACTATTTTTCTAAAAGCACTCTTAGCTTATGTAATATGTCAGATCCTCTGAAATGCTTTGGTTATCTATCAAAACCTGCAAGCTACATCATGGATTTTTCCACATAGAAATAAGTTAATGTTTATTGGAAACAGGTGTTATCAAGCCTTTAGAACCATTGTTGAAGAAACAACGAATGTCATGTGTGTTAACAACACTTGAAACTTTATCTACACATGCTGCTGGGTGTCACTTAATTGATCAGAAGAATGGAATTCTTGGACTAATCAATAGAAGAAACCTCGCGAAGGAAGTTAAGGTCCTGAAACAAAAAAATGATGACATGAAGCAGTAAATTCAGAGTCTACAGCAAAAAAAATAGGATATCGAAATGCATCACACTAATTACAAAGAAAGTATCAAAATATGTAGAAGAAAAATCAAAAGGCGTTGCCCAAATTTTCTGAAAAAAACTTTGGCTTTCCTTGTTTTAGTCATTGTCTTTCAACACGCCTCCCAAACATCTGGAGATGATTTTATGAAATTTGAAAGAGGTTTTTGTTGGGAACAAGCCCATTCCCCAAAAATCTCTCTCATTGTTAACACATGTATCATGATTTGGGAGAGTAGAAGAGACATTTGAGGTCATTTTTCCATAAATTCGCCAAATGATTTGTTTTTCTTGTTTTTGTCATTGTCTTTGGGAGCTCTTTTTTAATAGTTGGAGGTGAACCTTCAAAAATGGAAAGAGGCTTTGTTTGGAAAAAATACCATTCAAAAAAAATCTCTCTCAGGTTTTACACAAGTATCACGATTTCGGAGAATCAAAGATATCTTTGAGGTCATTTTCCTATAAATTCACCAAATTCTAGGTGAATGTTGTTCTAGCGTTAAAGGTCTACCGTTGTCAAAGGAGAAAGGATTTGGTAATTATGGCAGCTGATCCTATTGTATTCTAGTTTGGTCTCCATTTTAGTGTATGTGGTAATCCATGCTCAACCGCCTTCCAGTTATAATTGTCAAAGGTTTTTTGTTTAAGAGTTGTTCTACTTCTGTTACCAACAATAGTTATAGTTGCACTAATATAAGTTTAGTTGTTTTAGTTCAACACATTAATGCCAAGTGTAAAAAGTTGTCATTTTATTTTGGTATGAACCATTTTTTTTGTCAAGATTGAGTTAAATACAAGTCATGACTTATATTTCAAATTAAATACACTCAAGTCAAATAGATTTTTTCAAGTTGTTATGAAGGAGTGTCAGTCAAGTCATTTAGAATGTCTAGTTGTTATGCAAAGTTGAACTATTTTTTTAGATATTGGATATATGGTCGAAAACCTATGGGGATAGAGATAAATAGACATATTTTGGAATGTAACAGGGTTTGGTTTTTGGAAGATCAAGCATCTGAATTTTGGATGGACCTAAAACTTATCACTATAAAGCTTCCTACCTAGTGAATATAAGTCTTGATGATCATTTGTGTTTTTCTTCTCAAATCTTTGTGTGTTATTAATCTTATCTAGATACAAGTTGGAAATGTATGTAATGTGTAGTTTCCTTTCCTTTCATCTAATGTTTCAATGAATTGTTTATTTCTATGCAACCTAGTTCCAGCTATTGTTTGTAGTAGATAGTTTATTGTCTTACAATCTCATTTGGATGATTTGTGTCAAGATACATATTTCAGATCTGAAATATTATTTCAAGTTTGAAATTTCATACAGAAAGTGACATTGTATGCTTTCTTTTATTTCATTTGTTTTATTCTTCACATCCTTACATGTTCATGAAAATGCATGCCACCACGTAAGGGGAACCTACAATGGTATTGTTTGAATAGTCCAACCAGGTTCCTATCAATGTTTTATCAAAACCTGCACATGAGATCTAGCTAAAGAAAGTACAAACAAATCTTTTCAAGAAAGGATGAGAGATTCAATATGGAAGAATGAGAAAATATATTCACACTACTCCAATGAGCCAATCAATGAATGACAATTGATACATAACGATGATCAATATGATATAATGAATGAGTGGAATACACTCATATATAGGAAAGAACATGCATAATAGCATAATGTATGCATGCATAATAGCATAATAGTGATGATATAAAATAGAAAGTCTAAAATATAACTAGTCAGTTAACTCTGAATGAACTAGTGTGCCGAAAATAGATATTTCTCCAACACCCCCTTTGAATATCACTATGGAGTAAAAGTGAGTCCCCAAAAATTGGCCATATTAGGTACTCATGTACAATGAAACTAATGAACACTGAATAAAAATGAGGAAAGAGGGAAAACGAAGTGGGAATAAAACCCCCCTCAAAATACAATGCATCAAAATGAGAAAATGAAGCTGCTAGGAAACTGTGATCTTCACTGCAAGACGATCCCACAAAGTATTGAACTTATTCTCACTAAAATTATTCATGAAGATGTATAAATATTTATGGATCTGATGAAGTCCTTTGGAAACATGTCTAGCCTTGTACCTCTTGATCCTGTGGACCCATCTGCACCTGAAAATATCCCTTTCTGGTGGAAGTGTAACCAAATCCCAAGTCTGATTCTCTAGAAGTGATTCATACTCATGTTGTATGGATGTTTTCCATAATGGATTTCCCACATCCTTATTGTAGGTCTAAAGATCAATATATTGAACCATATAGAAATGCATTAGCATTGCAGGTTCAGAAGCTAGAAGTAAATCAGAAGGCTCCTCATGCTAAGATTGAGTCCTCCTAGAACCCAATGGATTCCCTGCAAGGACCCATGTTGCCTGAAGTGTGAATTGTTCCTTCTTGGGAATCTGATGTAAATTCAACATTTTTACCTTTTTGAGTGATATGATAAACTAAGAGCATATTCATAGAAATATTTGGAACATGTAAAACATTCTCAAAAATTTCATTATGGAGTTCCATGCTTCCCCCTCCTACTACTACTATTGGAGTATCACCCCCCATGGGAACATGGGGTATAGAGAATGAAATCAAAGAAGTAAAAACTTCCTCTATCACTACCATATGATGTGATGCACCAGAATATATAATTCATGAATCATATGAGGGATTAATTGCAACAAGAACATGATGATTACCTTTCTTAGGAGCAAGATCTTCTTCCTTCTTCTTCTTGAATCCTTTTGGAATGAAGTTTCCAAGGTTGTTATGTTAAATTACATATGCCATAATATCGATTTGCTTCTTCATGCATATGGATTCTTCATGATTTTTATTATTGTAGTAATTTCACTACTTTCCCTTATTCTCATTCTTGGAATCTAAAGAGTCTTTGGAACTTGAAGAAAAGTTGAAGGGTTTGGAATATCCCTCCTTCTCGTTTTATTTCTCCTTCTCGTTTTGTTTGGATGATCCTTTTCCATCATGTATGGTGAGTGAATGTCCTTTGCGATCCTTGATCAGGCCCATATGAATGAGTTTTGCCTACTCATGTGTGAGAGAATCAATGAATTGATCCATGGTAGACATCTTCCAATTTTTCCCCATAAGATGTCATCCTGAATGGAAAGTGGAAACATAGACAACATATTATGGTCCTAGCTTGGCCAAGATTTTTAGAATAAGTTGGTCCACTTGTTTAGAATTATCAATACCACAATATGATAAGCTCAATATCAAAGATTTACATTTAGTAAATAAATATTTTAATATTATCAAAACGTTTATGATCCAAAGTATTCAACTCTACCTCAAGCATATTACCTCTCATCTCATCCTGCTTTCTAAACAGACTTTCCAAGGTGGTCCAGATTGTGTTTGAAGTCTTGCATGTAGAAACATGAAACCATAAATCATATGATATCAATTCAATAAGAATTCAAGTGAATTCATGCTTTCGTTTTTCCCATCTTCTCTTCCCAATTTTTGATGTAGGTTATGTTTCTATCCCCATCGTCAAGTTGTCTAGTCATTTCCTTATAAGTTGGAATTATTCCTTGGGCTTCCAATAAAAATAAATGTATGGTGTGAGGATTAACACCAATTTTGACCGTAGAATAGGTTTCATATCCATCTCTCCCGCGTTTTCTGAGAACCCCTAAAAATGTAATCTCAATCTGCAAGTGAAAAACTGAGAAATCACTGCAGAAAGGAAACTTTAAGTGGAAAATTTATATCAGTTTTAGGAGGCTATATTTTGGCTTCCTATATGAGAAAATGGTGAGGAATCTCGCCAAATTGTTAAAAACCCACTTGCAAAATGGATCGGTTTACTTCTCATGATGGATTTTTCCTCAAAAAATTACTATTTTGGGAGAAATAACTACAAACATAAAGTGTTTTTAGAGGCGGTCACACCTTTCCTTAAGAGACAAAGCGTGGTCTCCCTTTGTTGTTTTTTGGTCTCCCTTTTCCAGATTCTTGGGAGCGACCCCGACCACCCTTTCCTAGTGTCTAGGATGCAACTAGTTGTTGGGCACAAGCCTATTTTGAGGAAAGACCCTATTTTGGAGAAGAACAACTGATAGGAAAAGAAACACGTGTGAGGAAAAGAAGCATGCAAGAGGAGCAACATGCAAGGCGCGTAGGAAGCAAACCCTAACCATGTTAGGGTTAGGGTTTTAGTAAATATTGTAATTCATATAAGCTTGTAAGATAGTATAAATGAGAACCTAGGAGGTCTAGGTCGCGGTTTTTGTGAGAGTACTAGTTGAGTTTGGTGATTATTCTAGTTTTGTGGTTCGATGAGTATAGTTGAGCTATTGTTGTAAGATATCTTGAGTTTTAGAAGGGTCAAGAGGGCCATATTTCGAGGGTTATATAACAGGATGAGGAGCCTGGTGGGATCTATTCCATCTCACAAAGGTTATTGAACCTTTTTCATGATTGCATAATGGGAGATGTAGTGCGCACAATGCCATATTTTGCATAAATCTAAATAAAAGAGCATAGAAGCCATATCTTTCTATACATAGCCTAGGAGGGGGTGAAACAAAGTAAAAAAATGTGTTATCTATGATGTTTCTTGAATATTTACCTTCTGTCAATAGTCAGTTTATGAATGGATGAATGAATGGATGAATGAATGGTTAAGTTAGATCTATTAAAATGCATGCATAGGCATAACAGATGAATGAAACCTAGGAATAATAGATTGAATAATTAGTTTAATAAATGAATAAGATCAATTACAATCCCATATACCCACTCATTCCTAGAATGTAATCAACTGATCATTGTAGTCACCCATAGAACTATCTTGGGTGAGACTGCGCAATGCACTTTGTGTGTTGTGTTTCCTTTTGGTTTACCAAGAGGGCTGATAGTTTTATAGGGTTTTGTTAGAAACCTGTTCAGATATGATATTGGGTTAGCCAAAGAAGTAGAAGTGAAAGAAGTTCACCAACAAATGGTTCCTTTGTCGACTGGAACTGCATGGGATTGAGTGGAGGAGATCCGTAGAAGAACCATACAGAGAATGAAGGTATAAAAGGGAATGTTCATGCCATGGAATCTAGCAAAGGAAGAGATCAAAATATGGTTAAAAAAAAGGAACTTGAGTTTGCGTAGAAAGATAATAGAAACCCTAAGTTAATATCGTGCAAATACCTTGATAAATATGTGTTTAACGATATGCATGAGGTATTTTTCTGTGATTTTCCACATTTGTTGCAGTAGTGGCTATTGAGGTTAAAATACAACCACCCAACAAATTGAATCAGACAGTTGGAGTGGAATCATGTGGAGATCGTGCAGTTACAACAAGTTGACAACAAATTTACACGCGTAGTAGATTTCTAGTTAGACATTATTGTTGCATATTTTATCACTGAATTTGTAGTAGATACTGCGAAGTCTTACAATGCAACATAATAGGATTTTATGAAAGGACCTAGAGGTAGGTATATCAGATCACTATATAATTCAATCAAGATTTTATTATATAACAATGGTGTGATGACCATGGAATCAGACAACTCAACTTCTCTGCATGCATGGGGGAAGGGGGGAAGCACTGACAAGAGGTGAAGAAATGGAGGAAGAAAGTGATAAGGGAAAGAAGAAGGAGGCCATGGACCCAATCATGATGGAGGAAGACCAAATAAATAAAATAATGGAAAGTGTTGGAAAGATGCGTAGTTTAGTACCCTACCAATATAAGATGAATAACAAGAAGACAACCATAGTTGATAGAGAGGACTTGGAAAGTGATGAGGAATAGGTAGAGAATCTTAGGGTTGTGGAGAATATTGAGGAAATCATGTGCACAACATATGAAAAGAAAATAGGAGGTCCAAGGGCAGGAACAGAGGGTAGAAATCCAATCCAAGTTAGTGTTAGTCTGGAACCTATAACCCCATGTACGACTAGTACACTAGAAAGAAAACCACCATTTAGACAGCTAAATTTTAGTGGAAGAAAGACAACATGAAGCACACCTACACAAGGAGAAACAACAATAGGATCTAGTTTAGGTAGTAACAATCAAGTATCTACACTGTGTGGAGGTAGTAGTCCAACAATGTTCAAGATGGAAAGACATGATCCCACAATCAAGTTACCAGAATTTTGGGGAGAGGCATCAGAGGACCCTGAAAATCACTTATTCATTTGTAAGAAGATTTGGGAAGCAAAGTATATCACAGACAAGGATACAAAAATTTTGCAGTTAACTATCATGCTAAGAGACCACACACTGGATTGGTACATGAGCCTAGTTGTAAACAGTCCACTAGGAATAACAAGGACTATTGTAGATGTGAAAAAACTATTGATAAATGAGTTTCATAAACCTAGTTCAGAGGATCAATACATGAATGAAATGATTGAAATTGGGAAAAAACATGTGAGTCTATTTGGGATATTGATCAGAGGTTTAATCATCTCAAAGGTAAGTTGAAGTATGTAATGAATGACATGCAACATAGGAACTTATTTGTTAACTCATTGTTAACACATTTGAAATACTCATTGAGACAACAAAAATTCCAAACTTAGGCAGAGGCTCTATAGGAAGCCTTGCAAATGGAAGAGAATCAGTATCAGAAGACAAATCTAGCAACAGAGGAGATAAAGGAGGATATGAAGAACCTAAAATTTCAACTTAACTAGAATAAGGGCAAAGAGAAAAGATAAGTTGTTTGGTGTACCACATGCAGGACATAAGGACACCACAAGAACGAATGTCCAAAATTCACATAGTACATGGAAACATGAGTACCAAACCCTTTTCCAACAGGAGGACCATGGTGCGAGAATTGTAAAATTCATGGGAATGATCCATATCATTGTCCAATGATGTAGAAGTACCAGACAATACCCAAAAGTTCATACTGCAATTTTTACAAGTCAGTAGGTCATGATGATAAAGATTGTAGGGTAATGGAGTTGATGAGAGAAACAAATTTATACACTTATAGGGTGCAAGAAGAAATGATGACAGGAAAATATACACCTTATTTTAACCAGGCACCACCTCCATATAATAATGTGTAGAAACAGTATAACATTGTGCAACCACAATATAACAATGCGTAGCCACAATATAACCCAACGCAGTACAATCAAGTACCTCAATACAATGCACATCAAGGAGATCAAGATGGATATAGAAGTGGAGGATGAGGTAGAGGAGGATTTGGATGTGGAAGAGGTCCAATAGTGTGCCACAACTGCCAACAATAAGGACAAGACACAAGGGAATTCCCACTTCCACTTGCAACATGTATGTACTGTCTCGCAATAGACCATGATGCAAAGGAATGTCCAATACTTTTGGGAAAGATCCAAGAAAAGAGGAACCTGAACAACTAGAATGTTCGGTGGATTTCTGTAGAAGCCATGGGCGATGGAATAAATATCAAAATAGTCACGCGAGGAGAATCTAAGACAGGAACTGACACAGTAAGACAAGATCCAATGCAACACCAATGGGTGAAGAAGAATACTGAACCACATAAGTAGTTTGATGCATGGAAAAAAAAGGACACATTCAAGGAGACAATACTTAAGTTTCTCAAGAAAAACATTGCATCTACATCAGTTGCACAACAAAATTAGGAATCTCCTATGTACGTGATGCCTTTCTCAATGGACAATACCAGTGAAGCACAACCTCTAGAGAAAGTAAGTAACATGAAAAAAAATCCGCAATCCTGTGTTAAACTATTGAATGACCCATAATATATCAAGTTCTTGAAAAATTTGATGGAAATATGTAACACAAAGGCAGAAGGAAAATTAAAGCATAAGACAGTGAATCATCTCCATTCAAGAAGAAGGACAAGTAGAGAATTCAGAATGAATGCCAACATTGGAGATTTCAACATGGGTGATATTATACTGGACTTAGGCTCTGAAGTAAATGTTTTACCTACGAAGACATGGCAGTGTATGGGAGAACCCACGCTAGGCTATTCACCTGTCTAGTTGAAATTAGCTAATCAACACAAAGTTTTACCAATTGGAAGAATTAAAGGTGTGACATTAGAATTGGATGGAGTGCGCACTAAGGCATACTTTGAAGTAATAGGGATAGTAGATGGCACATGTAACACACCCACTACGACATAATTATTTTTTCATATTTTTCTTCAAGGGATAGAATCCTCGAGACTTCTATGGGGCCTAGCGCAGACCATCCCTTCCCTTATCCTCCTCCAAGCAACCACAACCTGGCCTTAGCACAAGCACTTTTCGTAGCTTGTGAGTTGGGAGTCAAGGCTCTCGACTCCTCTTTCTCCAAATGCCAATACCCGAGATGCTATATGGGTATGGCTCCTTCCTCACTAGTGCCTTCTACATGTAACCGTAGGCTAGGCAAAACACTAGCGCCACTGGCAACTTCGCTAGTTGTGGTGTTGAGCCCTCGTGCTCCTCCTTTGTGAAATCCCGAGATGTGAGAGGTCAACGTTATGTGGGCTCTTCCAAAGCGATGTGCACATGCCACTTGTCTACTCCACTGTACTCTGCTCACAAGCTGTGTCACTGTCTCTCATCGCACATGACCTCATCTCTCGGTGTTTCGTGGCCTTAACGATCAGGGTGCAACTTCTTCATCCTGTGAAACCCCGAGCCATGATAATTCAACAATGGGTCACCCGCTTCCTAAGATAAATACTAGCGCTACTCACATCTCATGACTTTGCGAGTTGGAGTGTTGAGCCCTCGTGCTCCTCCTTCGCGAATTCTCGAGATACGATAAGTCAATAATGGGCTGACTCTTTCCCAGGTGACATGTGTCCATCACCTGTCACCCGCTCCCACCTTTCTATGGGTGCTTGTTGTAATGCCACCTGTCAACCATGCGGTCCCCACCTAAAGGAGGTGCCACGTGTTCACATGAGCCCTCGGTGCTCGGCACTTCGCGACTTCTATAGTCGAAAAGAAACTCTCTCAAGTTCCGAACCCCCGATAGGAAATAACCATGAAAGTGTTGATCCCACTGTTCTCCCATGGCCTGGATCCAATGGTCACGATCACGTCACGATATCATGAATCCTGAGTTCATGCAGTCCTACCCTTGACCACTCCAAGTCGCGAGTTAGAGAAATGATACTCTCTTGCCTGTACAAAGGCTAAGATCGACGGTCAATAGGGCGTCGTCGGATCCTTGGATCTACGGTCCCAATTCCTTCGCTACTTTCAAAGGCTGAAAGGGTTCAAGGCATTAACACCTACATTCCTTCCTCCAATCTAACGGTCATGATAGACCTCAGATCCCCCGAAAGGATCTTGTTCGTTCATATAACAAACAAAAGGGTACTCTCCTTTGGTATTTGAAACTCACTATCCTTTCTGAGCTTTGTCAGCTATGAAAGACTTGAGAGCTTTGTGCTCTATCTCCTGGACTTGAATCTCAGAGGAGTATTCAGTACAACTATTCATCAAGGGGTTTTGGGGTTCTATTTAATCGCAAAGGGCCTGTGCATATCGACACTGCCTCTCATGAGCTTAACAAACTTCATCCTCCAAGGGATTCATAACGACTAGGTGAGTAAACCATCGTACACGTGGCTATGCCTAAGGTCGACGAGCTCATAGTTTGTGGCTCTAGCTTAAGATGCTATAGAACTCAAGAATTTATGAGAACAAGTCATGTCTGACCCATATAATTCTTTACTTGCCTAATTATACAACCAAGCATAAATAGAAGGGATACAGTATATCCATTAAGCATTCATTCACATTTCTAAAAGCATGCACAGTATAACCAATTCATACACAGTCACAACTAAGTTACACAGGGTAGGAAATCACTTATATATTACAAGTTGTCGCCAACCAATTGACTGTGGGTGTTCTTCCTTCCACTCGACCATAGGCTCAGAGGCATTCATTCTTAGCACTCTGGCCGCCCCCATGCCAAGCCATGATATCACCTGGGAATTCTCACAGTTCTCGAGGGTTCTCTCTCTGTTTCAGCTTCTGTTTGGGTCCTTTTTTCTGCAACTCAGATCTTTCTCACTCGGTTTTGGCCTCGGAAAGGTTTCTCAGATGCTCTTTAACATAAAGATCATAGAATTATGTTCATTATTGATTGGAGAGCTTCGTGCCTCTCCCTTGTGAGCTTCCTCCCTCGTCTGGTGCCTCCTTTTCCCATGTGTGTGTCCCTCTTACTTGGGAAGGTTTTGTCGACCTATAAAGTTCCTTCTGTCAGACAGAAGATCAGGTCTGCAAGTCCTTGTGGTACTTCGGACTGATAGCCCATGTTTCCATTCATGGGGGTGGTTGGTGATTCAACTACCGGTCCTTTCTTCATTGACTGATTTTCTTTCCTTGGGGTTTGAAGGAGGCTTGTCATCCTTATCAAGGGACATTTGGGGTTATTTGATACATGAACCCTCTCTTATAGTTTTCACATTCTTCCTCTAGTGATATCATGGCTAGTACTTTCAAGGATTCACCCCCACAATTAGTTATTGGCAACTCAAACAATAATACATTTACATTTTCCTCATGCATTAGCATGGTAATTCCTACTTTATGATTAATTACAAATTGGGGGAAACAGGGTTTTACAACACAACACCATATCCAACATTCCTTGGACTGGATTGGAAATTTGGTAACAAATCCATAATCAACCTGAAGACCAAGAAAATTAAATTTGAATAAGGAGAATATAGAGTCATTGTACCATTATGTTAGAAAAACAGGACCGTGGAGCAATAAAATAAAACAAATGTGGAAACAAAACACAGAAGATACATAATACAATAGAGACACAGATTTGCGTGGTTCACCCAGTGTGGGCTACATCCACCAGAGAAACTGCCAGGTACTTCCTTTATTATTATCCAATATATGAAGGGATACAACCTACGACAAACCCGTTATAACTTCCTCTTGTTTATCTCACAGTATCTTGTCTCAGAATACAATATTCACTATGTTCCATAGCCACAATACATTTCCCTCATAATAGAGGGTTGCCTTCTAGGAAAAAAATTCCTAACATAATTTCTACTATTAGATTTGCGACCTTATAATGAATGGCACATATTTACAATGAAATTACAATATACATTTACAAGGCAATTTTTCCTTCGGGGGCTTCGCCCCTGAACCCCGCAGAGGGGGTAACCCCCCTCTACACTCCCTCACATGGAAGAGTGTACATAATTATGGGGTGTAAAGTCTTCATGGGGTATAAACACAACTGAAAGCAAGGACCTTTGAATCAAGAAGATAATCAGGCTCCACAACCAACACATTAGACCCTTCAAAATGAGAAAGGTTTGTAGAACCCACTTGCTTATATCTGGAGGAAATAAACCAGTTGTAAAAAATCATCGCGCGAGAATAATATTATGTTAACCCAACAGTAGATGGGGCACTCATCTGGAGAAGCATAAAATCATGTGTCTTTGACTCAAATACATGTTTGCAGAATTGGCAATAGATATTACAAAAATTTTATGTCAGTGTTTCATGGAAACCCTTCAGAGGAGACCTAGCTAAAGCATACACAAACAAAGCTTATCAAGAAAAGGAAGAGAGATACACAGTGAAGAATGAGAATCAATGTATATTATGATCTTATCAATGAGTGAGTGATCTTCACTCATATAGGCAATGACATCCTATAATTAGGAATTCATACATAACAGTGATGGTCTAAGATTAGAAAGTCTAAAATAGAACTATTCAGTTAACTCCCACTAACCTAGTGTTACTCCCACTGAACTAGAGTGCCGAAAATAGAAATTTCTCCAATACCCCCCCTGAACATCACTATGGAGTAAAAAATGAGTCCCGACTACTAGGCCATTTTAGGTACTCATGTAAAATGCAACTAATGAACACTGAATAAAAGTGAGGAAAGAGGGAAAACCACGTGGGAACAAACCCCCCCTCAAAAGACAATGTATCAAAAGAAGAAAGGGTAGTTCCTAGGAAACTGTGTTCTTCACTGCAAGATGAACCCGCAAAGTCTGAAACCTTTGTTCAGTGAATGTCTTGGTGAATATGTATAAATCTGTTCAGAGGAAGGAGATAATTGCAAATCAATGGTCCTGTCATGTATTAAATCTCTGATGAAATGCATGTGTAGCTCAATGTGTTTGGTTCGATGTCATTGTACTGGATCTCTACAAAATCTCAGTGTACTCTGATTGTCACACCATATGATAGTCAGACAGTGAAACTAGATACCAAGCTCAGTAAGGAAGTGTTGAAGCCAAAGTGTATGAATGACATAGTTGACTACTCCTTTGTACTCGGCCTCTACGGAAGATAAAGCAATGGTTGATTGCTTCTTACTTGACCAACAAATTAGGCCTGACCCCAAACTGAGAGTGTACCCAAATGTGGACTTGTGATCTGTTTTATCACCAGCCCAATATGAAACTATGAAGCCTATGATATCTAATGCATAACCAGTTGCACAGTGAATCCCATAAGTCATGGTGCCCTGAAAATATATGAGGATGCACTTGGTAGCCTTCCAGTGCAGATCATGGGGTTCCTGCATGTATCTGGAAACTGCTGCTACCGCATATGAGATATATAGATGGGTGTGGGTGATATACAAAATACTCCCCACCAACTGTTGATACAAAGTGTTGTCCACTAATGGTGTATCCCTGCCATCCTCAAGTCTGATCCCAGATAAGAAGGGTGTAGGTGCAGACTTACAGTCTATCATGTGGAATCTATCTAGAAGATCTTTGAAATACTTAGCATGAGAAATTTTGATGCCGGAATCATCCTGGATGATCTCAAGACCAAGAAAAAAGTGTAGTGGACCCATGTCCATCGTAGAGAACCTATCATGAAAAATATCTTTGACCAAATAAATGGCTGAAGAAGAGCTACCAGTGATCAAAAGATCATCAACATAGAGTACTAAAATCATCCCAGAGTCGATATTCCTTAGCATGTAAACATTGGAATCATATTTTCATCTAAAAACATCATGTGAAAGCAAGTAAGAATCCATCTTTGCATACCATGCTCTAGGTGCCTGCTTGAGGCCATAAAGATACTTCTTTAGTCTACATACTAAATATGCGTTCTGAATGAAACTCTGTAGTTGCTCCATGTAGATCTCCTCTGAAAGGTCACCATGAAGAAAATAATTCTTCACATACAACTGGTGAACTTCCCATCCTTTGGCTACTGCAATGGCTAGAACCAAGCGAATGGAGTCCATATTTTCTATAGGAGAAAAGGTTTCATCATAATCTATCCCATGAATGTGTTGAAATCCTTTTGCAACTAATATGGCCTTGTACCTACTCACTTGACCATCTATTTCTCTCTTGGTCCTATAGACCCATTTGCATCTGACAAGTTTCCACCCTGGTGGAAGTGGAACCAGATCCCAAGTCTGATTCTCTAGGAGAGTTTCATGATACTCCTGCATGGTTGCTTCCCATAGTGGATTTCCAACATCCTCATTGTAGTTATGTGGATCAAAATATTTAACCATATAGAAATGCAAGGGCATCATTGGTTCAGAAGTTGAAAGTACATGAGAAGGTTATACATGCTGAGATCGAGTCCTCCTCGAATCCAATGGATCCCCTGCAAGGTTGCCTACTACCTGAAGTGTGGACTATGCCCACTTTGGAATTTGTTGAAGCTCCAACTATGGCTCCTCATTTGGCTATACTACCTTCTCATCTTCATGTAAAGAATCCTCTAAATCAGTGTCTGTATATGTAGCATCTGAGTGTGTGGAATCATCATATTTGATGTCTAGAACTGATGGAAGCACAAGAGTCTCTGCATGTTGCATTGGAGGTGCATGCAAATGACTCTTCTCAAAATGAACACTGTTCTCAATGATGAGTCGGTCTATAGAGGAATCAATCAATCTGTATCCCTTCACATCATCTAGATATCCCACAAATATGCAAGGTGTGCTCTATTGATCTAAGGCTTTCCTCTTTTCAGAAGGAATATGGGCCCATGCTATAGATCCAAATATGAAAAAGTGTGTGACATATAGTTAAGTGACATCTAGTTAAGTGACAGATATGTGAATTTATCTTTTATGTATGTAAGTATCACAGTTAAGTGCCTCATCCCAAATCTTGGAAGGAAGTGATCTTGCATGCAACATGCAACTGGTCATCTTCTTGAGAGACTTGTTCTTCCTTTCAAAAACTCCATTATGTTATGGAATGTATGGAACTTTGTGTTGCAACTGGATACCATCTTCACGAAAAATATTCCAAACATCTTTATTGAAATATTCCCCCCCACTGTCTGTACGAAGGGCCTTTATTTTCTTCCCAATTTTTGTCTCTACTAGAACTTTGAAGTCTTTGAGATGCTCAAAAAATTTAAACTTTTGTCTGAGAAAACAAACCCAAGTATAGCGTGAGTAATCATCAATAAATGTAAGAAAATACCTTTCTTTGTTGATGAACGGATGTGGAAATGGACCCATGAGATCACTGTGAACAAGATCCAAGGAAGAGAAGGCTCTTCTTGCCTTCACCTTTTCAAATTTATCTTCGAAATGCTTGCCAAGAATGAATCCTTCACAAACCCCTTCAGAAAATTGAATTTTTGGCAAGCCTTTTACCATTCCTTGCTTGGAAACTCATTGCATGTACCTAAAGTTTAAATGACCAAATATCTCATCCCATACTCTACTACTATCACTAGCATGTGTAAGTAGAAAAGAGGAGTCATAGTCAATAAAATTAGTGAACTTATACAACCTTGATTTTTGATCTACCTCACCAACTGCAATAATGGAACTACCATGCATGTCAAGTACAGTAATTGAATCTGATGTAAATTCAACCCTTTTACCTATTTGAGTGATTTGATAAACTGATAGAAAATTTATAGAAAGCTTTGGAACATGTAAGGTATTCTCAAAACTTCCATTAGGGAGTTCCACTCTTCCCTCTCCTGCAACTGCTATTGGAGTATCATCCCTTGTGAGAATAGGAGGTCTAGATCATGAACTCAAAGAAGTAAAAACTTCCTCTTTAGTTGCCATATGATGTGATGCACCAGAATCTATAATCCATGAATCAGATGAGGAATTAATTGCAACCAGAGCATGATGATTACCTTTCTTAGGCGCATGGTCTTCTTCCTTCTTCTTCTTGGCTCCTTTCGGAATGAAGTCTCCAAGGTTATTCTTCTAAAGTACCTGTGTCATAAGATCGATATGCTTCTTCATGCATGTGGATTCTTCATGATTCAGTTTATTGCAATATGTGCACTGCTTTCCCTTCTTCTTCTTCCCTTTGGAATTTGAAGAATCTTTGGAACCTGAAGAATCCTTGAAGGCTTTGCAATATCCCTCCTTCTTTGACTCTGGATGTAATATCTCCTTTCATTTCTTCTTCAATTTATGATTGGATGACCCTTTTCCATCATGCATGGCGAGTGCATGTGATTTGGAATCTTTCATGAGGCCTATCTGTATGAGTTTTATCTTATCTTGTTTGAGAGACTCAATGAACTAATCCATCGTAGGCATTTTCCAATTTGCACCCAAAAGACATCTGCCAAAATAGAAATGGAGACATATACAACATATTATGGTCCTAGCTTGGCCAAGATTGTTAGAATAAGTTATTTCTCTTATGTATACTTTTCAATACCACTTTCACCCCATCTAAAAATCAAAGATTTAAATTTAGTAAAGAAATCATGTATATTATCAAAACTTTTAGGGTCTAAGGTATTCAGCTCTACCTCAAGCATATGACCTCGCATCTCATCCTGCTTTCCAAAGAGTCCTTCCAAGGTGGTCCATATCTCTTTTGGAGTCTTGCATGCAACAAAATGAAACCATAGATCAATGGAGATTAATTAAAGAAGTAATCATGTGGCCTCATCATTACGGTTCGCCCATCTGGTCTTCTCAAGCGCTGATCTAGGTTCTATTTATATAGCCATCGTCAAATTATACAGTCCTTTTCTTTTGAGTTGGAATGAGGCCTTCGGATTGCATTCAAAATAGTTGTATGGTGTGATTATTATCACTAGACATGATTGAATAAGTTGCATCACCTCCATCCTGCTATTGATTATGAAAAGATCTTGAAAACCCAGATCGTGGATTCTAAGATATGACAGACGATTCTATGACAACTATACATATGATAAAAACCATTATATATCCTAAAATATTATATGGGTTTTGGATATTTTTAGTGAGCATGAGAATCCCTATGTTCTATGTATCTGGTAAAAAAATTGTCCCGACCCAGATCGCGGATTTTGAGATATCGCAATTTTACCACAGAAACCCAATTTTTGGAGGGTTGCTGAATCGTCACACCCTAGAAAAGGATAAAGTGAGATGATGATAAATCGTCGCACCCTAGTGAAGTACATAGTGCAAAAATTTTGAAAAATTGAATCATCGCACCCGAGATGAATAAAATAATGCAACGATGTCGCACCTTGGTTGTGTATAGGCTGCGATGATGCCTGGAAAAAGAAAATTTCTTAAGTCTAAGAGTGATCGTCGCACCCTTGATAGGGATAGGCCGTGACGATTCCAATCATCTCACCTTTTGATAGGGATAGGCCATGACAATGGCAGAAACTAGGTTTTCTCAAATCTTCTTTCGGTCTTCTCTGGCTTGTCTGGGTTTCTCCAAGCAGCTCGGTTCTAATACTATGTTAGTGTTTCATGGAAACCTGCACAGGAGACCTAGCTAAAGCATAAACAAACAAATATTATCAAGAAAAGGAAGAGAGATACACAATGAAGAATGAGAAACAATGTATATTATGATCTTATCAATGAGTGAGTGATCTTCATTGATATAGGCAATGACATCCTATAATTAGGAATGCATGCATAATAGTGATGGTGCAAGATTAGAAAGTCTAAAATAGAACTAGTTAGTTAACTCCCACTAACCTGGTGTTAATCCCACTGAAATAGTGTGCCGAAAATAGAAATTTATCCAACATTTTCCATAAGAATATGCACAAGAATAGATCGCGCAGTAATATGGGTTGGTACATAGATAAGAGAACCTCCTAGTTTTCATGGGGTCAATGACTTAGATGAATTTCAGAAAAGTATGAAGAAAAGGTATTAGAAAATCATAGACTCTTATCCCTAGATATTGCACTCAATTATACACATGTAAGACGGTGGGGTGTGCATAAAGAAACAATTCAGGACTGGTACCATTGTAAATGACTATTTCACATTAGATTCGACACAGAGCAGGGGAGCAATAAAATGAAGATGTACGATGGTAAAGGAACACCAGTAGAACACTTGGAGAAGTGAAGAACACAATGGAGGTTGACACCACCATAAGAATGGCCTGATCACTTCATCCACACACTAGAAGGAATCCCAGAGAACTAGTATGTAGACCAGGAGATGCACAGAGGCACTACAAAATGGACAACATTAAAACAAAATTTTGTAGTAACCTTCTCATTTGAACATGAGAACCACAACATTGATTCAACAATGAAGAAGATAAAAGGTGTAATATTTATTGATGAATCATAGGTTGAACTCATGATAGAGTATCAAGAACAAAACAGACAGACAAACAAAGAACTACTATCATGCTATCATGTTGAAGAAGAAGCACCAGATGAGGATTATCTGCACATTATTCAGATTATAAAAATTGAAGGACAAAGAGAGGTGGAAGGTCCATATTTGGAGTTAGAAGTATTTTCTACACCAATCAAGGTGAATAAAGTCAATATTGGGACAATTGATGTAACGTCCCCAACCACCAACAAGTCGGGTAATGCTACACAAACACCTTACATTTTCTTCCTTTAATTCTCTACTCTGATACCATTTTGTAATGTTCCAAGCCCCCAACTAGCCGGGCAACATCACTTTGGAAACCTCTCCTACTCTTATACCATTTTTGTAACATCCCCGGCCACCAACAAGCCGACCATGCTACCTGATAGAAATAACAATTATCATATGCATATAAATATAAACATAAATAGACAACATATTCTGCTAATACATAGATTAATGCAGAAATAACAGTTAAACCATACATGCAGTATTCATAGGCAAAACCCATAAATATAACAACATATACAGGAAATACTCATCCGTATAGCATGTACAAATACACAACATGTAAATGAACAAAGAAATGGGTACGTATCTTTTAATTGAAGTACACCAACTGTGTGCATACCTTCCATGAACCTACCAACCATAGACCATGTTGCTCATCACTCTCAACAGTGGGTCACCCCCTAGTTGGGACTAAACTCCACCCAGGGCAAGGGAATCCTAGATTAGGATGAGGTTATAGGAAACTGCATAGTGCAACTGGAAGGATTATCTCCAGGATCCTTCTTACACCCACTACTCACAAACTCTCATTCCCCACATGCCTGTTCCACCCCGGGAATATGCACCTTCATTGTTCCACGGTCCATATCCTTCTCCACTTCCCCTTTCACGGTCTTGAAAACAGGTCGGATCAGGAATTCTTAGAGCTTCGTAGTTGGTGTTGAACTCTCTCTAGGAGAAAATCACTTCCCATCAAACTCTCTCACCTAGAGAGGCTTCTCACAGGCCTGAAAACCTGACTCTTCAACCATGGGCTTGACAACCTGCTTATTCAACCAACTTCTACTTAGTTTCCAGCAAGGTGAGGACAACAAAAAAGGTTCAATATAACTCAGGGAATAACAACAAACACAATTCGGTAAGGCAGAGTACAAATCGGTTTTGGCAAGTGCAGGTACATTGGGCTTCACAGGAAAACACAGGTCGACTTCCCTAGTTAGCGGTTTCAGAGGTGCATGAAAGATGCATAGGTTCAGGATGATTACGGTTCAACAATGGCGGACTGGATGACTGTGTTCTTGCTTAGTGCATGGGTGAATGGGGTAACCCATGGCCAGAATCCTCTACATGGAGAGAATGGAGAGAGTGAACTCATGAGGAAATATGGAAAGAATCCTCGATCCCCCTCACAAAGATGGAATTTCCCACATGAATCTGCATGCACCCAGGCTGATACATGGCTCTCTTAGGAGCTTGTCCCCTTCCACTTGGAAATCTTTCCTCTCCCTTAGGAAACTTAGGATAAATTAATATCCTCTTTATATCCCTTTAGAATAATAATTATATATTATTCTCTTGGTTTTAAGCTCTTAATCCTATCCCTCCTTTCCAACCTCTCATCCCCCCTTCCCTTACCCATCCTAGTGGAGCTTAGTCCCCCATACTCTTTCTTCATGGTCAGTCTACACACAACAATGTTTTTATATTAATAATATGAATATTTACATGTACAAAATAGGTTCCTGACCTTTAACATCTAGGCTCTCCGTCCTAATAAGCACATAATATTCCTTTCTTATAACACTTGGCTCACCAGCCTACAAAACATGTTACAATTCATAGTTACAAATAGGGTTCGACCTTGGGATATTACAATCCCCTCCCCTTATTTATGTACTATCCTCAATGCATTGTATACCATGTATAATACAAAATTATTCAAAAAACTCCAATCTTTTGCTATTGGAAGCCTGTTGTCCACCTAGTGCTCTATTTTCAAGCACCAATTTTGGTGTCCATACTGCAGCTGAAATTCAATTTCTCTATTCCAAAAAGCTGCTTCAGGAAGAATTCAACTCATTGTTCCTTATTACATGATTCAATTAAACCTCATTGAAAGCACCGACTGGTTGTAGATCCACAATGTTCCACCCAGCCTTAGATCTCATTGTTGATAAACTCTCAATAGGGGTTATGACTCCACTGACATAAAGACTCTTCTCATACACCTATTCATTCATAAGAAACATTAGAAAATACACGCAATATATATACAGACAATTCTAAAAACATCATAACATGTATACAAGCTACACAACATACAATGAATAGAGAATTGATACTTATCTTTTGATTGAGAAGACCTTCCACCCCTGAGCAGGGTTATGACTCCATCAGGGAAATGGATTCCCAAGATAGCCATGGTCCACAATCCATATCAACATGGTCTAGGACAAGGTACCAAACCTCAGCAACACTTCAACCAACGATCTCTCATTCCCCACATGCCTGTACAACCCAAGGTAGTATGCACCTTCCTTCCAGAGCTCCAGCACAGGCAGGACAGGAAGTCTCAGAGCATCGTGTCTCCAGGAGTTCCAACTACCCTCAGAGGTCTCCATGTACCTTCCAAGCCTCATATCGGGGAACCTATCCCCACACTTCTCCCTCCAAGTCTCCAGCCTTCTCCAAGGAAACCTAAGGAGAAGTGTACACACACCCAGATATTCCACCGAGGATCCACAGGATAAGATTTGTTGTCTCCAATCAACATCTTCCCCAAGCTAATCTTTGTAGTCAACATTCCAAATTTAATCAATATCATCTCATTTGCATCACCCACATGCAGTTATCATGAGAGAACATAAAATAATTCATTTAGGAACTCAAACTTAGTTAAAAGGGAATTCAGCTTTTCCCCAAAACATGAAATTATATTTCATAATTCTTCTAGGTTTTTTCCATATTAGGAATGCATCCTTCCTTGTGGTTTTCCACAAGCACCAAACTGCATACCATTTTTCCTGCAATGCTTCATCTTGCATACAACCAACAAATTGTCAGTATTTCATGTACATCATAATTCAATTGAGATATTTACAAAACCTTATGCAGTGATCTTCGAACTGCATGCACCTAGCAATTCAATCACAATTACCAAACAATTTAACAAAATAGAATGACTCACCATTCTATGCATATGCATGTTCATAATTAATATCTGTAATTTCATTACTTCTTTTTTTGAACAAGAAATTTCTTGTAGTCAATGCTTACGTGACTACTTGACTTACAACTTTCCTGTTGCAATGTCTAACAACTCCTAAAATGTCCTCAAATTCATGAGTTGACAACATTTCAGTTGTCAGTAACAATTATTTCCATGCAATAATATATATGCATGTACTTACAAAATAGATTCAACAAATGCATTAAGTAACCAATTCTATCCCTCACTATGCATGAGTGCAATTCTCAATGCATATTTATTCAATGCACCTTGCATTGAATTACATAATGCTCTTTATCTTAGTCATGTATCTCACCATCCATAAGTTGGAATTTTGGCCAATGTCTTGAGTCTTGACACATTCCCCGCACACTTCCTATTGTCTTCCCAATTAATTGGATGCCTTCCTTTTCGACCCGAACACTGCACCAATAATATAATTCTATGGTGTTCATTAGTGTTAGCAAAAAGGTTGCAGTCCAAGTTTTATTTAAAGGTAGGAAGATTTTGGTACCTATGTGGTTCGTAACCTTTCCATATCCAACCATGTCCTAGTCTCATACATGACTAGATTTATTGGAATTCATTCCTATAACAAGTTCTTATCTTTTATTTCTTTGGCTATTACCCCATAACCAAATTAACATGACATTCTATTATGTCAGTGTGTGCATTGAAAAGATAAAATATTTGATAACTATAGCATGCCTCTAGCCTTTACCACCTCTGGTGGTATCTTATTCATGTCAATGCATTCAAATAACATCATCCTTTGTATCATAATAATTCAATCGAGGAAGATTCTTACCTGAATTTCCCTTTGGAAATTATGCAACACAATTTCAAAACATAATACTTACCTACATAGCTGCTACTAAATGAATTTGATGTTACTTGACTAGCAGATGATAGTAGAAGCTTTCATGCTTATATTATAAAACTTATAACCAACACTTAAAATTTATGTTGCTTCCTTCCATATGCAGAAATAACATCAACAACACTTGCAACATGAAATAATTCTTTGCTTTGGTTGTCCCAACCAGCCATAACATACTTGCTGCCACAAAAATTGTAGCAACTTCCTTCTCCATGTACAACTTTTCCTTGCTGATCCTAGAAGTCTTCAATTCTTCTTGGATTCCTTAATCTTCTCGTGCTCTCATTATAGTCCTTGTACATTATTAGTTCTTACATGAGCACTTTCTAGCCAATCACTTTTGGTCACCTTCACATTTCTAGTCACATACTAAGCTAATATTAACCTTCAGCTTTCCTTTAATCCTTGGATCCTTCTATCCCAACTCATACTTGGATGAATTATAATTCCAATCATGTTGTCTTATAGACTTTGGATCTTCAATATCCAATTACTCTTCAGGACTGAACTTCTTTAGCCCTTTTTTGATTGAATACTTTATGACTTTAGGTTTTCTTGTACTTTCCTCTTCTCTTTTCCAACTAGTCTGGAACTTGACTTGCCTATCCAATCTCTAGCATATTGTAAGTATGCACATATGCCTCCTTTGCTAGCTGCATAGAATTAGTTGAAAGTACTTTTTTTACCTTACCATCATATCTTCAAGTGATACCTCCAACTTCTTGGGTTGTCACTCACAGCTCTATGTCACTTAAGATGGATTCTTGTTAGGAACCATCTCTTCTACATTCAAAACCATGGATAGAACCATTTTATTCTACCTGGTTCCTTATTGATTTCTCTTTAGAAATCATTTCACTTTTAAATTCATCTTGACTTGATATCTCCATGCTGCTATGGAAATACCTTCAACGGCTTTGGAGTGTTTTCATGCATTCCTACTAGCTTGATGTCTACCTCGTGATTTATTCTTCCATTATATTAGGATGTTCATGGTCTTGAATCCATCCAAGAGTCTTTCCTTTCTACTTTTCATACTTGCAACCACATATTATGTTGATATTGGTTTTCAAAATTCCATTATTATTTGGATTCCTCTGATCCAACTCCTGCATGAGTGAATTATATTTTCGGTCATGTTCTATGAGTAACCTTGAATAGTTAACACCAAATTTTTCTTGAAGAAATTTGATTTATCCTTTCCATGACTGATCCTATCAACACTTGCATTATCTGGATGGATTATTACTTCCTTATGTCTTGACCCATTTGTTTTTTCAACCTGACATGCATATTCAACTTCTAGCATGCCATATTTGATGACCTTCATGGCATGCTCCCACTACACATTCTGATAGCAATAATGAAGGTCTTATTTCCAAACTATAGGACTACTCCTTCCAGATATTTACACTTTATCCATGCATACATTTTGTATTTCTTTATCAAAATACTAGCATTCTGATATATATATCAATATGTATAGATTAGGTCTTCCCACCATCCATGATCGAGAGGAGTCTGACGTGGAGAAATACTAGAAGCAGACACGTGGCCCAATCAAATGGGTGACACATGTCATGCTCTACTATCATTTCAATATTCCAAAGGTTCTTAACTCACTGACACATGGAACACATCGCATGTGTCCATGTCATCCCAGGTGATGTTAGCAACCACGTCACTTTGGGACTTCAGGACTTCTATCTTCAGGAGATTTTACACTAGCACACTCCAATTCTCCCAAACACCGAACTCTGAATAAGTCGATATTTTGACACGCGTCTCTTTTGATGAACGGTCTGGATTAAATTTGGACTATGGGACTTCGAGAGTTTTCACCTTATCACACTTTGTTTCTCCCGAATGTTGAATTCATGAACTATTGTGAGATCCACAACTCACAACCACTCGCGCGCATATCTGAAAACTCTTATCTATCTTCGACTAATCCAACGGTCAAGCAATTTTCCCCGTATCGTACTGTATATCCACTCCAGGACTTTGGAGCTTCGACACTTTTCCTCCCTTTTATGACAAGTAACTTCAAACAATAGAAGCAACAAAGTCCTAAAGGAATTCAGTGCTTAACCACCATGTTCCTTTTCCAGATTTGACGGTTGTGAAGGATCTTCCTCCCGAACAAATCTTATAGTCCAAATTATAAACTTGGTGGCCCAATACTATGGTTGCAATGGTATCCTTCCTCTGTAGATTTTCTTGAACCGCTATACTTCTTGAGCTTCTTAACACAGTCCAAGTGTTCAAACGGTGGCTTCCTGGCACTTAGGAATGCTCTGAACTTCAGATTTTTTCCCTCTCGAAAACAATTCACTCTAAAACCCTTTTCTTCATTAACCACCTATTTGGCCCATCTAGGCTCATTGTTGAAACCATGGCTCTGATACCATTTTGTAATGTCCCCAACCACCAACAAGCCGAGTAAAGCTACACAAACACCTTAAATTTGATTCCTTTAATTCTTTGCTCTGATACCATTTTTTAACATCCCCATCCCCCAACTGGCAGGGAAACATCACTTCAGAAACATATCCTACTCTGATACCATTTTTTTAACATCCCCAACCACCAATAGGTCAACCATGCTACCTCATTGAAATAACAATTATCATATGCATATAAATATAAACATAAATAGACAAAATATTCTTGTAATACACATATTAATGCGAAAATAACAGTAAAAGAATACATGCAGTGTTCATAGAAAAAACCCATAAATATAACAACATATATAGGAAATACTCATCCATATAGCATTTACAAATACACATCATGTAAATGAATAGAGAAATGGGTACGTATATTTTAATTGAATTACACCAACTGTGTGCAGACCTTCCATGAACCTCCCAGCCATAGACTATGTTTTTCATCACTCTCAGTAGTGGGCCACCCCCGAGCTGGGACTAAACTCCACCCAGGTCAAGGGAATCCTAGACTAGGTTGAGGTTACAGGAAATTGCACAGTGCAATTGGAAGGATCCTCTCCAAGAGCCTTCTTATGCCCACTACTCATGGACTGTCATTCCCCACATGCCTATTCCACCCCAGGAATATGCACCTTCATTGTTCCATAGTCCATCGGTTGCTCCACTTCCCCTTTCAGGGTCTCAGCAACAAGTCGGATCAGGAATTCTTAGAGCTCCGTAGCTGGTGTTGGACTCTCTCTAGGAGAAAATCACTTCCAAGAAAAATCTCTAACCTGGAGAGAGATTCTCACAGGCCTAAAAACCTGCCTCTTCAAACACGTGTCTGACAAATCGCTTCTTCAACCAACTTCCACTTAGTTTCCAGCAAGGTGAGGACAAAAAAAAAGGTTCAATATAACTCAGGGAATAACAGTAACCACAATTCGGTAAGGCATAGTACGTCTCGATTTTGGCAAGTGCAGGTACACTAGGATTCACAGGAAAATATAGGTTGTCTTTCCCAGTTAGAAGTTTTAGGGGCGCATGAAAGATGTAGAGGTTCATGATGATTACGTTTCAGCAATGGCGGACTAGTTCACTGCGTTCTTGCTCCATGCATGGGTTAATGGGGCAACCCATGGCCACAATCCTCTTCATGGTGAGAATGGAGAGAGTGAACTCATGAGGAAATATGGAAAGAATCCTCGTTCCCCCTCACAATGATGGAATTTCCCACATGAATCTGCATGCACCCAGGTTGACACATAGCTCTCTTGGGAACTTGTCCCCCTCCACTTGGAGTTTGTTCCTCTCGCTCGAGAAACTTAGGAAAAGTTAATATCCTCTTTACAACCCTTTAGAATAATAATTATATATTATTCTCTTGGTTTTAAGATCTTAATATTATCCCTCCTTTCTAGCCTCTCAGCCCCCCTTCCCTTACCCATCCTAGTGGATCTTATTCCCCCATACTCTTTCTTCATGGTCGGTCTATACACAGTGATGTTTTTATATTAATAGTATGAATATTTACATGCACAAAATAGGCTCCTGGCCTTTAACATCTAGGCTCTCTTGCCTAATAAGCACATAAGCTTCCTTGCTTATAACACTTGGCTCACCAGCCTACGAAACATGTTACAATTCATAGTTACAACCGAGGTTCAGCCTTGAGACATTACAATTGATAACCCTAAAATGGCAAGTATTGGATATTATTGGGATGAACAAACAGTAGAAATAATAACAGAGTTACTGCATGAATACAGTGACATGTTCCCAATGACCTTTATAGAGATGAAAGGAATAGAAGGAGAGTTAGGAGAGATGAGAATACCTCTCAAACCTGAGGCAAAACCTATCAGATAGAGATATTATAGACTGAATCCATTATATAAGCAGAAAGTGAAGGTAGAAATTGACAGAATGTTGGAAACTGGTATCATAGAACCAATAGAGGAATATAAATGGATAATTCCTATGGTAGTCCAAGAAAAGAAACAAGGGGGGATAAGGATCTGTGTATATTTGAGAAAATTGAATGATGCTTTCTTGCATGACCCTTTCCCTACCCCTTTTACAGACGAAGTCTTAGACAATGTGGGAGGCCAAGAAGCATACTCATTTACAGATGGATTTTCAGGCTACCATCTGATAAAAATAGCCCCAGAAGATAGGTATACGACTACCTTTTCTACATAATGGGGATCCTAGAAATACGCAGTCATGCCATTTGGGCTGAATAATGCATCAACAATATTTTCAAGAGTAGTCATAGCTTGTTTTAAGGAATTCAGACATCAGTGTTTTGAGGTATATCTGGATGAATGGAATATATATAGTCTTTTAAAGGACCATATAGAACTATTAAGGCTAGTGTTGGAAAGATGTAGGCAATTTCATATATCATTGAATATTAAGAAATGCATTTTTGGGACACCTTTTGGAATATTGGTGTGACATATAGTCTATAAACAAGGTTTACTAGTGGATCCGGCTAAGATTGTAGTCATTGTAAATTTACCACCACCAAAATCAGTGTGGCAGTTAAGACAAACACTAGAACATACAAGTTATTACATGAAATTTATAAAAGGGTATGTGCAGATTACTGCACCAATGGAAAAACTATTAAATAAGGATATAAGATTTTAGTGGAATGAGGATTTTCAACAAGGATTGGACACCTTAAGAGAAAATATGGTCACAACACCTATCCTATTATTCCCAAATTTGGAAAAGACATTTCATGTGCATGTAGATGCATCGGCCATATCACTTGGAGCAATTTTGGCATAGCCAAGAGCAGGGGACTTGGACCACCCTATATTATTTGCAAAAATAAAATTGTTAGAATCAAATAATAATTACAACACCACAGAAAGAGAAGGACTAGACATGGTATATGTACTTCAGAAGTTCATGCACTATTTACTGGGTAAAGACTTTAAGTTGTTCATAGATCATTATGCCCTCAAATATTTAGTCAATAAGCCAGTGTTGGGGTGGATGATATGTAGATAGTTGTTGAATTTTTTTTCCAAGTGATAGTCAAACCAGGGACGTTGAATGCAGGACCTGACCACCTGTCAAGGGTAACTAATGGAGAAGAACCTATCAATTTGGAAGACAATTTCCCTGATGTGCAGTTGTTTTCAATACATATAGATGATGAATTTTTCATTGATATTATTGAATACTTGAGTACAAGGGTTGCACCACAAGAGTTTAGCACCACGCAGAAGAAGAATATGGTAGTCAGAGATGCAAAATATCAACTTATTGTAGGACACTTATATAAGATTATTGTAGATAGTATTTTAAGAAGATGCGTATTAGAACAGGAAAGACCCGGAATTTTGGCATAAGCCGAGGAAGGAATAGCTCGAGGACACTATGCAGGACAATATACCATGCATAAGGTATTGCACGTAAGATTACGGTGGCCGACAATCCATAGAGAATGTAAGGAATATTTTCAAACATGTGATGTATTTTAGAAGGTTGGAAAACCCAATAGAAGGGATGAGATGCCCCTAATACCACAAGTAACTTTATAGATATTTGAAAAATGGGAAATATACTTTGTGGGACCAATCAATCCACAAAAAAAAATATCAAGAGATAGATATATCATTACCGTGACAAAATAATTAACAAGATGGGAAGAAGAAACACTAGTCAAAGACTACAACACAGAGACAGTAGCACATTTCTTGTTTGAGAAAGTGATCACCATATTTGGATGTCTAAGAATTTTGATGACTGACCAAGGAACTCATTTTATCAACAGTACCATCAGGGATATGACTGAGGAGTTTGAATTCTAACACCATAAAATTACACCATAAAGTGCAGAAAGCAAGAGATAAAGCATGACATGATAGACATATTAAGAAGAAGAGATTTAAATAAGGAGACCTAGTCCTACTCTATGTGTTGGCATAGGGATAGACCCAGGATTCAACGCTTCAACAACGCACCAATAAAACCCTAACTATTGACTCTTTCGACAACACCTACGAAGAATATGAAGTCTCACCTGAGGTAGAGGCAAGGGGGGTTGTAGTACTCAAGTGTCTACAACCTAGATGAGACATAGATATGTGATCACAATACTTAACATAGAACTTAGCAATTAACAATCATTAGTCTTTAACCCTTATTCACATCGCAGGTCAAACCCTGATTACAGAACAATGCAATATTACTCAAGATCTAAGAATATCTAATCATTAGCACATAGAATCCGAGCAGATCTAACATTCATTCATATATATATCACCAAGCATCGATGGATCTACTTATTATACATCAAGATCATTACACTAAGAAAGTAAATAAATAAACAACATAAACAACATAGCACAGAGCACATTGACACAGGATATATGTGGTTCACCCCAGTGTGGGGCTACGTCCACCAACTCTTATTCTTCTTTATTAGTCTCTTTCAATATTATTACATGCACAGAGCCACAAAGAAAAATACTCATAAGAAAGGATATATGCGCGCACCTCACCAGATCCTCCTTCCCCAAGTTAGGTCCAAGCACAGAGCCTTTACACAGTCTATGCACAAAGCACTTACAAAATACTTGCACTTAGCTCTGCAAGCCTTAACACATCTTCTTGTGCATAGCTAACATTAGCACTAAGCCATTGGCCTACTAGGTCTCTTTATTACATCGCCTAGATACTTATTTATACATTACAAAAGGGGCCTAAACAAGAGAAAACCCATGGGTTGACATTTCATACCCGTTACATAAAGCCTAAAACCCAAAAATCACACAAAAAGGGAGAGATCTCATGATCTTCTCTTCGCCTGGGCACTCCATCTTCGAACGGCCTGTTGAAGTCCCAAAAATGGTTCAACATGACCAATGTTTCCACAAAATTTGGTCGAGGGCCAATAGGCCCCCAACACTCATGAGTCACTCTAATCTAGGAAACACTACTTCAAAGGCCTCGAGATTAGCTCGAGCTGCCTCAACTTGTTGCTTCACCAGAGACTCTTGCTCAGAAAACTCCTAAATGACTTGCTTAGTGACAGGCCATTCTAGGTGTTGTTCCACTTCTATGACCACCTGCTCTAGTTGTGATCCTTGTCCCTCAATTGCTTCAAAGAGGGTGTAGGCTTCATCCTGCACCAGCTAGATTCATTGTGTCACTTCCATCACTCTTCTCTGGATAGCATTGACCTACTACTGAACTGCTTGTTGCTCCTGCGATCTCTTCATATTCTCAACGGTCGTAAGCTACTTGAGTTGCGCTTGCACTATCGATGCCTACTGCTTTGCCTCCTGGATCTATGCCTCCAATCTCCTCAACTTCGAGTCTTCTGCAAGGTGCTCATAGGTCTGCAAACTTTGGTTACTTAATTTCTTGCATTCCGAATCCAATGCCTTGATTCTTTCTACTACGCTCCTAGCAGTTTCTTCCCTTTGATCTCTCACTTCTTGTGGAATTCTTTCCACTTCTTGCAGTTCCGGATTAGCTATTGTTGCTTGAAGATGTTGAATGGATTTCATAATCTTCCCCAATTCTATTTCAGTTGTCTCTTCTTCCATATGGGCTAGGACTGGAACAAAGTGAAGTGCTCTAGTTACTGCTTCTCTAACCCCAATCTGCTCCATGAGCGGTTGTTCTTTTTCATTTTGAATATGCTCTTTGTCCTCTTCAAACTTCACCCAGAGGTCATCTTTCTCTTGCTGCACAACTCGACGTTGCTCTAGGTATTCCTCCTTTGCTTGCTTCAAGGCCTTTGTGGCCTGCTCTTTTTCTTCATGTACACATCGAAGGTGATCCTATGTCGCATCTGCTATTCTGCGTAGTTGTGTGGGCTCATACCCCAACTCTACAACTTCTGATGATGATGGCACATTAGACACTGCGCAGCTCGAATAGAGAGCTTGTTGTAGCCCCTTCAGCTCTGCCTTGATTCTTTCATACATTGTCTCCTACTTTTCTTTGTTTCACTACAAAATATCCTCCGAAGTATCTGCTACATCTCTGATGATGAGGTCAATATCATCCACTGTGAGAACATTATGTGACTAAGGCTTATTGGCTTGTGACTTTTTCCATGCTGAGGGTTTATTTGGAGAAACCTTTGTTTTCTTCGATGTCTTGGCCTCTGCAAGGGGATCCTTTGGCAATGTCACTTCAGCCCTTTTCTTCTCATCTTCCCCTTCCTCCTCCAGGTGAGTCAGGCATAGTTTCCTCCAATGAGTTTCTTATTTCCTGAACTTATTACTTCTTTTTCTTTTTCTTAGCATTTCTCGGTCCATCCCACTCAGTCCTAGTGACCACAAGACTTCCTATGAGGTCAAGTTCGGAGAGTTCTGCATCTCCAACTGGTACAAGGAATTTTGCAGGCCATTCCTTGGTTTTCTCCTCCATATCTTCCTCATTCAACTTGTAGTAAGACTGTAGATCCTTCGTGTTTTCATCCCCGTGCATGGTGATGTATATGAAGTGGTGGTTTGCATGGAACTTCATGAGTGGCCTGAACCTATGGAGTGTATTCGGTGTCATTCGGGGGAATGATTCAATGGCCCATATGAGATGTAGGTAGTAAGTGTGGAAGACAACGTTTGACTGCCACTTCTTTGCCATATCACTTGAATACCACAAGGTGGTGAACCTCATGGATAGTGGTTCATATGGCATGAATTCAAGGAATGTCTCTCCCTTTGGCATCTCCCAAGCGACAAATGCTATGAGTATGAGTAACCAACTAAAGTGGAATTCATAACCTTGGTCCTACGCTTTGCGACAATCCTTCTCCAACTCGTTGATGAGGTAGCTCGCCCATTTCATCTGCATCCCTTCCATGCACTTCTCTACGAGGTCGACGATAAACCCCGTGACTTGCGTTGGTCTATTTTTCCTAACAAGCTTACCAACGATCAAATGGAAATCTAGGAACACTATGCCATCTTGGATGGAGGCTACCTTGTAGCCCCACTTCCCCTTGTTCACATCGCCATATGTTTCCTTTATTCGTTGTGCCAGGGAATGATTTGTAGCCTTCCCTGGATAAAACTGGTGAGATTCTGGTCCCTTCACGCTCAGTCCATTGATTATGTGGATCAGTGCTAGATCCATAGTCACACATATATCCAACTAGAAATAACCTCTATGGTAGCACTATAGGAGGAGCTTAACACATGCGTTAACCTGCTGATGTCTATCGAAGTGGGGTATCTTCATAACATTAAGGATGGTGGACCACACAATCTCCTTGATCCATGGATGGGGGACTATCTTAGGCTTCTTCCCCATCATCATTTTCAAGTACCTATGCGGTTAAAGAATCACATAATTCTTTCTGTCTCCCAGGTTAAATTCGTTGATCTTAAGATCAGGGATTAGTCCTAGCTGCGGTCCTACTATGTGTATCCCTTTTGGGAGGTATGCAGTGATGAGATTGTATTCGAAATCTCTCAAGACACTGTCATGACTAACCGCGCTAGCTAGAGGCAGGATGTAGTTGAGCAAGACCAATGGGATGAGCTTCATGTTTGCCAGGTCATTGTGATGCTTTCTTCTCTTCTCTGTCACAGTTCGGGATGGCCCAGATCGATGTTTAGTCGAAGGGGATGCTTGCAATCCCTACATCGATGAGGCTTTTATCCCTACATACATGACCTTCTCAGCCATAAGGTCTATCAAAATCGCTTCCATAGACTTCTCTATTGTGCTACATTCGCCCGACATACATGCTCGTGGTCAATTATCTCGGGTAGGCGAACGGGTGCTCAAGGTAAGAAAAATGGGTGGCAAGGTCTCAAACGCACAACATGATAGAAATCAGTTCTTTTTTTTCTCGAATAATCACAGTTTGCAAAAGTTTCCCCAGTGAGGCATTCGATGAATTAAATAAAAAATTCCGTAACGGGTTCCTCCAACGGATAAAAAATCCTCAATCAATAAGATTCCATCCATTATGGCATGGTCTCAATGGTCTCATGGAAATATTTTATGCAATAACTTCATTTATAACCATTCTAGAGAATCATTCTAACAGTCGGGATGCCTCCAACGGTCATATGGCTTCGTCGCGGTGAAGTGTCATTCTGCGTTGTTCTGCTATTCTGACGATGTTCAATTTCTGCAAGCCTACTTCCTACAAGGTCTTCACTGGAACCTTCTACAGTCTTTCTAACTTTTATTTCTTCTTATTGAGATTTATGGCCTTCTTCCCTATGATTTGAGTTTATGGATTCCTCTTTCCATTCATACTCTTATCTTCTCTTAGCATAGTAACTTTGCACTGCTGATGTTCTCTCAATAGTTTCGCATGCAATATTTCTTCTCTTATTACTTCTGGGGTAGGTTCTCTTCTCTCTTGCATGGATAGGTTCTTTAAGCCTTCTTGTGTTCTTTTAGCTTCGACAACTAAGTATATGGTCCTCAGTTGCTTCGACTTGTCCTCTTGTTCTTCTATTAGTCGTGCTATTTTCTTGACTATGAAGTCCCTTAATTCTTGCTTCTTTTGTTCTATGGCTTCCTCTTATTCTTTCCTTTGGATATGATCTTTCTCAATCCAGGTATTTCCTTAAAAAAGTGAAAAAGGAGTGTTGTTCTCAACAAACTTAATGACCTCAAATTCTTCTTCATTGAATGCTCCATGAGAAATCATAGGTACATGAGTAAGTCTTCCACATAGGGTTATCATCTTTCCTTTAAACAAGCCTATCCCTCCTAATGAAGGAATCATAGCAGGCTTTCCCAAAATTTCCCAAGTACTTTCCAGCATAATGTTCACCTGTGTTTCTTCATACAAGACATAGTCTATGTTGAAGTCGCCTATTCTTGTTTCTATGCACTACTTTTCTTTTAAGATCTCTGGTAAATTGATGTCTCTGTGATCATTCAGTGTTTCTTTCAGTTGTAATAACATAATCTTTGATTCTGTCTGATTCTCTAACATATCCTTAGTTTCTTGACCTTCTTCATGGTTTTCTTGTCTCAAGTTCCTCTTCTCAACTTTATCAATCATTCTAGGGCAATCCAAAACCTCGTGACCAATAGCTTTACAAAAAAGACAAATAAGACCGGTGCCAGGGCATTCTTTAGCAACATGTCTCGATCTTCTACAGTTATAACAAAGTGTCAATCCTCTCTTTCTTGTAAATGATCCCCAACCTTTCTTGTACTGTGCACTGGGATCACAGTGATGGACCTGCAATCTGCAAAAATTCTTTCAAGGGTCCCTCATCCACTTGTTAGTCCAAAAATTCTTTTTATGCATAGGAATAACATATCTTTCACTATTTCTATAAGATCTATTCATATCAAATCTTCTTTCTTCCATATGTGCCCTATTTTTTAGACTAGGACCAAATATATCAAACATACCTATATCCATCCTTTTGAAGAAAAAATTTCCACTTATCTTACCTTTACCAGAGCACAAAGCTTTAATATTTTACCTCTTTCTTCAGATCGGGCTTCCTTCTCTTAGCATAGAGATTCAAAATTCAAGTAGAATATTGCGCACTACAACAATAGATCTACGCATAGAGATTTCTCTTTTCTTCAGTTCCCAATGATCACAGTTTCAAGTCCTGACAACGGAACCCTTTGTTGGAACAAGGGTAGACCCAGGGTTCAACACTTCAACAATGAGCCAAAAAAACCCTAACTATTGGCCCTTTCAACAACACCTGTGAAGCAGATGAAGTCTCACTTGAGGTAGAGGCAAGGGGGGTTGCAGGACTCAAATGTCTACAACCTAGATGGGACACAGATCTATGATCACAATACTTAACAAAGAACTTAGCAATTAAGATTCATTAGCCTTTAACCCTTATTTACATCGTAGGTCAAACCTTGATTACATAACAACGTAGTATTACTCAAGATCTAAGCATATCTAATCATTAGCACATAGAATTAGAGTAGATCTAACATTCATTCATATATATGGCACTAAGCATCAATGGATCTACTTATTACACATCAAGATCATTACACTAAGCAAGTAAATACATAAACAACATAAACAACATAGAACAAATCATATCGACACGGGATATACGTGGATCACCTCAGTGTGGGGCTATGTCCACTAACTCTTCTTCTTATTTTTTAGTCTCCTTCAATCTTCTTACATGCACAAAGCCACAAATCCAACTCCGCATAGACCAGGAGATCTGTGCGCACCTCGCCAGATGCTCCTTCCCCGAGTTAGGTCCAAGCACAGATCCTTTACACAGTCTGTGCACAAATCACTTACAAAACTCTTGCACTTAGCTCTGCAAGCCTTACCACATCTTCTTGCACATAGCTAACATTAGCACTAAGCCATCGGCCTACCAGGTCTCTTTCTTACATCCCCTAGATACTTATTTATACATTACAAAAGGGGCCTAAACATGGGCAAACCCATGGGTGGACATCCCATACCCATTACATAAACCCTAAAACCCAAAAAGCCTGCAAAAAGGGCGAGATCTCGTGATCTCCGCTTTGCTTGGGTGCTCCATCTTCGACCATCCTGGCAAAGTCCCAAAAATGGTCGAACATGAACAATTTTTCCAAAAAACTTGGTCGAGGGCCAACACTATGACAATAAATTTTCTCAACATCCTGGTAAATTTAGAATGCATTGGCTAGGTCCATATGAAGTAAATATTGTCACAGATGGGGGATCTATACAACTAAAGGACTTGGGAGGAATAGAACTAAAAGGAATGATCAATGAGAATCAACTGAATTTGTATAGGGACAGTCGACCTCCTAACCCTTAGAATTCACAACGTAGTGAGAAAATCATGTATATAGTGTACTATAGTAGAATTTAGGAAAGAAAAAGGGGAAGAAGAGGGAAAAAGAAGAAATACAAAAATAGAAAATGAAATAAAAACACAAAAATACATAGAAGTTAACTATACCACAAGGAGGAATGGAAAAAGTCACGCACATTAATTACCGTAACAAACAGCAGAAGACAACACGTAGTAAAAATCATATTCGGTGCAAATGCATGCAAAAAGTGAAAAGTGAATAATATACAATTGATGGGCTTGGAAAAAAATGAATTATGGAAGAAGGTGTGGCACACCCTCCACAAAGGAACCCATAAATGAGATACTATGGACCCTTGCATATCATGAACCCCATGCCCACTGAGTACTTCCCCATCCATTTTATTTCATTCACATGAATCGGATAGGGTTGTTCCTCGACTTGGGGGGTTTGATCCATTTAAAAGAAGTAACATGCCAACCCACCCACAACCAATCTTGGAAAAACGTCTAGTTTCTTAATCACATATTGGTATGATGTAGTCCTAGTATACATGCTTTAATGGTTCTTTTATTGAATTGATTCACTCATCATGATTCTTTGACTTGAGATCCTTGGAGGGTGTATCCATTTGTCTTGCAGGAACATGTTGGTGGACAATTTTGGAAGAAAAAGCCTAGATTGGGATTCCATGAGGGAAAACATCCCACATGATGGATGACATAGGACCATATGCTAGATGATAGAGAAATTCTTTCGGAGGCCTAGGAGACAGTTGGATATACATAGCCCACCCTTTGCATGCCAAATGACTTTCCCAAAAGGGGGAAAACGTCACTCCCTAGGGGATTGATTTCACATTTGAGGGGCATATGGTAGTTGATGGTGAATTAGAGAATGATACATGGAATTTTGATGTGGAGAGGATTTGGATGATTTCCACATGTCTTTTGGAGGCCCTACTTTGCATCCCATCTCCAATGAATTTCTCAATTTTCCAAAACGTCCTCCTTCAAGGGATGACATCACCTTTGTTTTAGGGATTTCTTTGTGCAAAAGTAAAATTAAAGATAATTTTTAAATATTATCTTTGTAAAAGGGAAAGATTATGGTTGTTTACCCCTAATCTTGTGTTTTCCCTAATATTATGTGGACAAACTATGTTAGCTACATTTTGTATAAATAGAGATCATAAGATCTCATTTTCATAACATAACTCTCCATTGTGATAGGCTCTTGGACTAAAATTTTTGCTCTCTTTGGATAGTTCTCACTCTTGTCATTTTTTTTATGGTTATGTCTTGGTTATGGTTGATGGAGATGGTGCGTTAGTCTTGGAAGGCTTTCTTCATTTCATTTTTAGTGGTTAGCCTAGCTTTTATTGCCTTTTAATGCTTGAGGGTGTCATTTATTTCATTGTATTATCATTTGTACAAGTTAAAGGTTCTATTTTCTTGATCCAAGTAGGGAGTATAAGGGAATACACCCCTAATTGTGTTTCCACCATTTTATTGCTAACATAATATTGCTTCATAAGGGTTTACTAAGAGGAGTATAATTGCATACACCCTCCTAGTTAAAACCCTAGCTAAGAAAAGCTTGCCTTGGTGAGTAAAAGGGTTTACACCCCCAAGGAAGTTGTTAGAAAAAAAGGACCGCGGAGCAATAAAATAAAACAAATGCAGAAACAAAACACAGAAGACACACAATACAAGAGAGACACAGATTTACGTGGTTCACTCAGTGTGGGCTACGTCCACCAGAGAAATTGCAAGGTCCTTCCTTTATTATTATCCAGCAAATGAAGGGATACAGCCTACAACAAAACCCATTGTAACTTCCTCTTTTTTCTCTCACAGTGTCCTCTCTCAGAATACAATATTCACCATCAACCATAGCCGTAATACATTTCCCTCATAAAAGAGGGTTGCCTTCTAGGGAAAAAAAACCCTAACATAATCTAGATCTGCGACCTTATAATGAACGGTTCAGATTTACAATGAAATTACAATATACTTTTATAAGGCAATTTTTTCTTAGGGGGCTTCGCCCCCAAACCCCGCTGGGGCCCCGCTTGCCCCCAGACCCCCTAGTCGAGGGGATAGGCCCCCCGGACCCCGCAGAGGGGGTACCCCCCCTCTGCACTCCCCCGCGTGGAAGAGTGTACATACTTCTGGGGTGTAAATACTTCAT
>ML822699.1:0-18479 GCA_009831015.1 Picea engelmannii | reverse complement strand
ATGGAACAGTTAACGAAGGCAGTGCAAATAAGCGACAAACCAATAATTGTTTCAAATGAAGTAATAGATCTTAAGCAAGAACAAGACATGGTTGTTGAGTGGAAAATCAATCATCAGTTGCTTCAAGATAAACTCATGTTGTGAAAATACTTCAAGTATATCAGTTCATTTGCAGTCATTTTTCTGATGATATCATTAGCAATGTTTTCTACATGGATGATAGTGGCTTCAGTAAAATGTAACAGGGTTGCAATGACTAACAATATACTGTCAGTTGTCATGATTGTGTTACAGTTCATATTGATGAGACAGGTGCACAGGACAGAGTTCAGAGACAGAGGACAAGTCGGGTGGCCTATCCCGAGCTTGTTGACTGGTCAGTAACCTTTTGGGGACCAAAAGGTCTTTTTGTGGGGAGGTGTGATCTGAAATTGGATCCAGAAGCCTGATAGGGCTTGAAAAATGCTCAAAAATGAAAGTGCTCGGAATGTGGCGAAACCTATGCCATTGCGTCTGTCTCGTATTCCTGATTCCGGTGGTATATTTCTTCGTCAAACGGAGTCCGTATGGAGAAGATATCGCGTTCTGTCCGAAAAGTCAAACAGGGAAAAAAAGGGGATGACTGTACAGTCCGTACAGTCCACATGGCATGTCCGTACAGCTGACGTGGCATGTCCGTACAACTGACGTGGTGGTCTCAGATTACGACATGTGGCATCCCGAGATGACAACACATGGCATCACCAGGAGGTGACACGTGTCAGGCGGATTTGGCCGTTTGGCGGTACGGTTGAACCAGTACGGAGGTGACACGTGTCACCACTGACAGGGTGACACGTGGCAGGATGACGTGGAACGCTGACGGGGCAGACACGTGGATTGACAGGTGTCAGTACAACATTCGATGTGGTGGAAAATGTGGGCAAATCAGAGTTTGACACGTGTCATACACCGGTTGGTTGAGAAGGTGCCACGTGGCCCAATCAAGGGCTGCCACGTGGCACCCCATTATTGGTTGTTTGGTTTCAATGTAAAATTGGTTTGGTATATTGCCGGGGATTGAACCTGCGAACTCCGGGTGACCGAAAGGATCGACAGGGCTGGGCTAGCCACCCGCCCCGCCGGTGATTCTTGTTAAACAAACGACGAATATTATATTTGAATTAGAAAATGATTTAAGTCCACGGGGAAAAGTGTCGGGGCCTAGACCCAGCCCTTGGTTATACTATTGTGTCATATGACCGGGTGAGTGGCACATGCGCGCGGGGTTTTTGTTATAACCGATGGCCCATGGATGCGCCAACAGTTCCATACGACCCGGGCTCTACCACATAAACCGCGGGGTGTTAAGCCACGGGGCCATATGCCATTGCCACGGGACCGAGAGCTAGTTGACAGGGGGGCGCAAATAAAGGGCGCTCGGCCACATGGGCCGCACCATACGACCAAGTTAAAAGGGGCGTGTGCGTGACATAAGGGGTTAGCGCCCAACTATATTATAAAGTGGGTTTTTATGAAACAGAATTGGTTTATTTTAATTAATTCAGCCTATTTTTAATGGATTTCTTCCATTTTTGGGGGATATTGGGCATTTTTGGAGGCCAGATTCTTGGAGGAAGTTGGGGATGTGAAACCAAATCCAATGCTATATAAACCAGGCCTGTTTGAGGCCAAACACAGTCATTCAGAGTAGAGTTATGCTGGAGGAAAGCCAAGCCAAAGTCAGTTTGATGCAGGGAAGCCTTTGAGGTGGAGACGCTGTCGGATCGTTTCTGGGAGCTTGGAGCATCAGTTTTGCATGTCGTTTTTTCTGTAGGGTTCTAGAGATCTGGGAGAAGAAGACCAAATCAGTCTTGTAGCCATTTGGCATTACTGAGATGTAATTTTGAGCACTTGAGCAGAAATAAAGAAGCCTCCCCCACAAAGAAAAGGCCCGGAGAAGTAGGCAAAAGTTGTGCCGAACTCCGTTATCAACCTGCGTTCTTATGGTTTTCTATCTATTATTCATTTCAGATCTGCATATGTGTATTTGAATTTCATAATCCTCTTCCTTCCTCATTCTTTCATTAAAATTCTCAATTGGTTAATTCATACATGCAAGTTTAAAAACTCACCATAATCATTTAAAAGATTCTTGGAGGAAGTTGGGGATGTGAAACCAACTCCAATGCTATATAAACCAGGCCTGTTTGAGGCCAAACACAGTCATTCAGAGCAGAGTTATGCTGGAGGAAAGCCAAGCCAAATTCAGTTTGATGTAGGGAAGCCTTTGAGGTGGAGACGTTGTCGGATCGTTTCTGGGAGCTTGGAGCATCAGTTTTGCATGTCGTTTTTTCTGCAGGGTTCTAGAGATCTGGGAGAACAAGACCAGATCATGCTCTTATACCAGTTGTTAGAAAAAAAGGACCGCGGAGAAATAAAATAAAACAAATGCAGAAACAAAAAACAAAAGACACACAATACAAGAGAGACACAGATTTACGTGGTTCACCCAGTGTGGGCTACGTCCACCAAAGAAATTGCCATGTCCTTCCTTTATTATTATCCAACAAATGAAGGGATACAACCTACAACAAAACCCGTTGTAACTTCCTCTTCTTTCTCTCACAGACTCCTCTCTTAGAATACAATATTAACCATCAAACATAGCCGCAATACATTTCCCTCATAAAAGAGGGTTTCCTTCTAGCGAAAAAAAACCCTAACATAATCTCTACCGTTAGATCTGCGACCTTATAATGAACGATCTAGATTTACAATGAAATTACAATATACTTTTATAAGGCAATTTTTGCTTCGGGGGCTTTGCCCCTGAACCCCCATCGGGGGATGCTGCCCCCAAACCCCTGCTAGGGGCCCTCTTTCCCCCAGACCCCCCAGCTAGGGGGATAGGCCCCCTGGACCCTGCAGAGGGGGTACCCCCCCTGCACTCCCCCGCGTGGAAGAGTGTACATACTTCTGGGGTGTAAATACTTCATGGGGTATAAACACGGCTGAAAGCAAGGACCTCTGAATCGGGAATATAATCAGGCTCCACAACCAACATAATTAGCCTATATATATTCTTCATATTCTATTGACTCCATTAACCCTTTCTTAAATACACCATTCATTTACATATTGCATGGGAGAAATAAATTGTTGCCTTGGTAAATGTACAAATTTCAAGTTTTGAAGTTGTCTATTTTGGATAATGATATGGATGTCTTGGGAATTCTTCCTCCCTTATGGTGTCCTATTTTTCCCAAAAATTCTTATTTATGTAGTAAAACTAACCTACAACCATTAGGGTTTCTTTAAACTCTAACCCTAACAGCTAATATCTCACAAACTAACCCTAGAATAACCCTCTAACTTTGCTAGTTTAACCTCCTAACCTAGGTGCATCTATTGGGATAGCTTTTGGCACTTCTTTATGATCATATTTGATGCTTTACTTCATTCATGCTACAGACATAATGCTGATATACTTCTGAAGAAATTTACTTTTATGAATGCCATCTTTATTCAGTCTTGAAGAGCTATTTTCAGCCCACATTGGTTACTTATTTTATTGCTGACATTGCTAACTAATATAGATCTTTTACTTGCTGATTTGGATGTAATATATTGATTATTTACTAACTTGTATGATGTTGTATTTTAGGTACAAAAATATTAACTTGATGATCCATTACTATACTCGGTTGGAAAAGTGTATTTTCTTGTGTCTCGAGTAGTTACAGGTGCACTGTCAACTATCTCTTTACTCGGTATCCATTTACCTCTCTTTAATTACCATTTTCAACCAATATATTCTTCCATCAATTGACTTGCTAGGGAACATATTTTTACACCTCCCTTCATCCTTCTCATTCCCCCTATGGTCTTCGGTATTTCCTCCCAGGAGTGACCTTAGTCACCCCCCAAGTGAAGGACCTACGTGGAGGTGACATTGGGTGTAGTGTCCCATAGTTATAGCACTTTCTTTGTGGTTGGGATGAGCTTTTCCCAACGTACAAATTGTGCTATAAAATTTTGGCATCATTGTCGGGGAGGATTTCCAATCCTCTCAGTTCCCTAAAATGACACTTTTGGAAAGTATCTTTCCCAAATCCTTCACCTCGAGCTTGCCTAGCGACTCCACTCAAAGAACTTACCCATTTTCCTTTGACAAACCTTCTTCAAAAATTTTCTTGCAACTCCACCATTTCTCGAACCCACCTTTCCATTACGTATATTTCCCCTTATCTCCCCTTTTATCCTTTTATAATCATTTCTCTCCCCAGGAAACTCATTTCTCTCCCCGGGAAACTCCCTTGAGGTTTTCTTCTAGTCGATGGGATTATGGAACCTTGGAATCAATCAAGACCCCTCCATCCCTCATGGAGGGAAATTTTACAGATGGAAAGGGAAAAATATGCTAATGAAGCTGTTGAAGAACTAATGAATCAAGTAAAAGAGATGCTTGAAGAATATGCCTATGAAGAAAGATTCCAAGAAAATCCTGACGAATCTTCTCACGTTGAATATTCTAAGGCAAAATTTAATAAATATGAAGTGATTTCACTTAATCACGTATATGAGTACATCCAAGCCTCTATTTCTCCTATGGATCAAGAAGAGAAAAATATGAGCTATGATCCTTTCGAGGATTTTGATGACAGCTTGTTCCATGATCCTACAAGTGAAGGAGCATTAGAAGAGCCCTCAAATGTAGTTGATCAACATATTGACACTTTCATATAGATTGGAAAATGTGGATGGGACATGGGCCTTTTGACCTTTGATGGAGATCCCACTTACGACATTGAGGGCATCCCCCAAACAAAGGATTGGTCTTTGTGCATATATGAGTCAGATGTTTGGGATTATGATGGTGACATGATCATATATTTTCTCAATCCATTTCAGAATGAATTGTCACAACATATTCAAGGTGATGCATATCCTTTTGGGGATACATATTTTTTCTATGAGGATTTTCTAACATTTTCACCCTTGATTTTGGAAGAGTTCTAAGACATAGCCATCTCGAGGAAATCAGAGGTTCATTCTACGAAGAGGAAGGTTTTTCATCTTGGAAATTCTCATGAGGATTCACAGATGAAGAGGCATCATTTTTTTTCTTCTAGACCTGATCCCATCCTGTACCTCACTTCTTCCCCTTGGGGGAAGCATGGGGCCTTCTTGAGTTACCTCACATCTTCTCAGTCTTCAAGGAGTAGGGATTGTGTTGACAAGAATGAATATGAGCCATAATCCACATATTCTAGTCCACTCTAGAGATGGATAGATCAGTCTTGTTGCTATGCTAGTAGAAAGGCGTTCAAAGACGATCAAGATTGTGGTTTCTGTTTTCAGTAGAGTTTCCTCCGTCCCACCCATCCCCATGAGTTTTATTCCGTGATTGATTATATGTTTATTTATGCTCATGATTACTATGTGTTGGACTTATCTTTGTTGTTTCACATGATTAATCACATAGGGAAACATCTTCGTCTGATGATCATGTGGTTGCATTGGTTGTACAATTTCACTTGAGACCTTTGGGACTTGATCTTCAGGGTCCAAGGACCCTAGGTAAGTAGGTAAGTCATATTTCTTTCTTTCATCTTGCATTTTGTTTGATCATATTATTTTAGTTGCATTGCATTTTCATTTTTATCTTCTTGCATTATTGATTTCATCATCATATATGTATACTTAGGTAGAAAGTTTGTCAATTTTTTCTTTTTCTAGCTTAGTTGGTTTTTATTATGACCATATGAGAACAAAGTTGAGTATTCCATCCTGCACTTGACATTTTGATGTTTCCTTGTAGGAACAAGTATATAAGGAGATGATTTGTTTATCATGCACTCTATGACGAGCACATGTACCCGAGTAGGAGCCATATGCTATCCCCATTTTGTGGATAACTAAGGAGATTACATCTTGAGGCCTTCAGGTTGCAGATATGGGGAACTAAGAGGCCACATGACCAACAATATCTATTTTTCACAACTAGAGACCTGCATTGCCACCAAAGTGATTCAACACCTGGTCATCGTCCACACCAGATTGCCACCATATGTCACTTGGGTCTTTCTCCATGCAGTACAAGTCAGGTATGATGGTGGGTATCATTTTAATATTTGACGCATTCTAGCTTGTGTATCAGAGGTTATTTTTTATTATGAAACATCTGCTTTGGAAACTATTCCTTTTACCTTGTTTAGATTTTCGTGGTTGGCTTGGTTCACTCAAGTAGATGGTCACCCTTAGGATGGGTTGTTTCTCGGAGATTCCTTTGATGATCCATCTTGCCACTCCCGACCATACTTACCACTTTCCATCATTATTTCCCCTAATGACATCATATGTTGGGATTTTGGGGTAGACTGACCCTAGAGGGGACCATTCCTCATTTCATGGGAAGAAGGCGTTGAAGGCCCATAGGGGAGTTAGCTCGAAAAATATAAAATCACAATGAAAGAACCTTCCATATGCTTCACCCAGGGGATCTCGAGAAAGAAATGAAAAGCTTCACCACAAGAAAATAAGGACCCCATGAAAAGAATAAATAAAATCACTTAAAGGATCAATTGAGGATAGGGGTATCATCACAATCCAACCTATCATGACCATGGGTATATAACGGTATGAAATTACCATTTATGTCCATCACACCAAGGTAAGGGATCTCAGTTCCATGATTGAGAGAAAGGGGGCCTCATCACGAGCCAACCTTTTCATTTCTGTGAAATTACTTGTGTGTGACACTATCAATATTTGGTCACAATGCCAGGGGAGTGGCCTCCAACTCTCCCTATGGTATATTAAAAGAAAATACGAATAAATAAAGATGAAAGTAAATTGATAGGCTTGGAAAAATATGCATTATGGAAGAAGGTGTGACACACCCTCCACAAAGGCACCCATAAATGAGATACTATGGACCCGTGCATATCATGAACCCCATGCCCATTGAGCACTTCCCCCATCCATTTCATTTCATTCACATGACTCATATAGGGTTTTTCCTAGACTTAGAGGGTTTGATCCATTGAAAATAAGTACCATGCTAACCCACCCACAACCAAACTTGGAAAAATGACTAGTTTCTTAAGAACATGTTGGTATGATGTAGTCATGGTATACATGATTTAATGGATCTTTTATTGAATTGATTCAATCACCATGATGATTTTACTTTAGATCCTTGGACAACGTATCCATTTTTCTTGGAGGTACATGTTGGTGGCCATTTTTGGAAGAACAAGCCTAGATTGGGCTTCCATGAGGGCGGGCATCCCATGGGATGGATGACATAGGCCCACATGGCAGATGACAGAGAGATGATTTAGGAGGCCTAGGAGACAATTGGATAGACATATACCACTGTTTGCATGCAAAATGACTTTCCCAGAAGGGGAAAAGTGTCACTCCCTTAGGGCTTGACATCACATTTGAGGTGTATATGATAGTTTATGGTGAATCAGAGCATGAAACATGAAATTTGAGGTGGAGAGGCTTGAGATTATTTCCACATGGCCTTTGGAGGCTCTACGTTTCATCCTAGCTTCAACGACTTTCTCAATTTTCCAAAACGTCCTCCTTCAAGGGATGATGTCACCTTTGTTTTAGGGTTTTCTTTGTGAAAAAGTGAAATTAAAGAGAATTTTCAAATATTATCATTGTAAAGGGGAAATATTAGAGTTGTTTACCCCTAATATTGTGTTTTCCCTAATATTTTGTGGACAAAATATGTTAGCTACATTTTGTATAAATAGAGATCATAAGATCTCATTTTCATAAAATAACTCTCCATTGTGAGAGGCTATTGGACTGGAATTTTCGCTCTCTTTGGCTAGTTCTCACTCTTGTGATTTTTTTATGGCTACATATTGGTTATGGTTGATGGAGATGGTGTGCTAGCCTTGGAAGGATTTCTTCCTTGTTTTTTGTTGGTTAGTCTAGCTTTTATTGCCTTTTAATGCTTGAAGGTGTCATTTATTTCATTGTATTATCATTTGTACAAGTTAAAGGTTCTATTTGCTTGAGCCAAGTAGGGAGTATAAGGCCATGCACCCCTACTTGTGTTTCCACCATTTTATTGATAATGAAATATTGCTTCATAAGGGTTTACTAAGAGGAGTATAATTGCATACACCCTCCTAGTTAAAACCCTAGCTAAGAGAAGCTTGCCTTGGGGAGTAAAAGGGTTTACACCCTCAAGGAAGTAGCCTATCTAGCTTCTTCATATTATCTTGACTCCATTAACCCTTTCTTAAAGGCACTGGTCCTTTACTTATTGCATGGGAGAAATAAATTGATGCCTTGGTAAAAGTACAAATTTCAAGTTTTGAAGCTGTGTCTTTTGGATAACGATCTTGATGTCTTGGGGATTCTTCCTCCCTTAGGGCATCCTATTTTTCCCACAAATTTTTATTGATGTAGAAAAACTAACCTACAAATTCTTCCTCCCTTGGGGCGTCTTGGTTTGCAATTTTCTCTTTCTTTGGATAATTCTCAGTCTTTTGATTTTGTTTATGGCTATGTCTTGGTTATGGTTGATGGAGATGGTTTGCTAGCCTTGGAAGGATTTCTTCATTTCTTTTTTGGTGGTTAGTCTAGAATTCATTTCCTTTTAATGCTTGAAGGTACCATTTATTTCATTGTATTATCATTTGTACAAGTTAAAGGTTATATTTGCTTGAGCCAAGTAGGGAGTATAAGGGAATACATCCCTACTTGTGATTCCACCATTTTATTGCTAAGGGAATATTGCTTCATAAGGGTTTACTAAGAGGAGTATAATTGCATACACACTCCTTGTTAAAACCCTAGCTAAGAGAAGATTTTCATGGGGAGTAAAAGGGTTTACACCCCCAAGGAAGTAGCCTATATATCTTCTTCATATTCTATTAACTCCATTAACCCTTTCTTAAAGCCACTAGTCATTTACTTATTGCATGGGAGAAATAAATTGTTGCCTTGATAAACATACAAATTTCATGTTTTGATGTTGTCTCTTTTGGATAATGATCTTGATGTCTTGGGGATTCTTCCTCCTTTAGAGCATCTTATTTTTCCCAAAAATTCTTATTTCTGTAATAAAACTAACCTACAGCCATTAGGGTTACTTTAAAATCTAACCCTAACCGTTAATATCTCACAAACTAACCCTAGACTAACCCTCTAACTTTGTTAGTTTAACCTACTAGCCTAGGTGCTTCTACTGGCCTAGATTTTGGCACTTTTTGATGTTCATATTTTCTGTTGTACTTCATTGAATGGTACATCCATAAGGCTTATATACGGCTGCAGAAATTTACTTTTATGACTTCCATCTTTATTCAGTATTGAAGTGTTATTTTTAGTCCACATTGGTTACTAGTTTTATTGCTAACATTGCTAACTAATATAGACCTTTTACTTGCTTATTTGGATGTAATCTATGGATGATTTACTAATTTATATGCTGCCGTATTTTAGGGATGGCAAGATTAAATTGTTGCTCCATTACTATACTTGGTTGGAAAAGTGTATTTTCTTGTGTCTCAGGAAGGTATAGGTGCATCGACAACTATCTCTTTACTCGGTATCCATTTACCTCTCTTTACTTACCATTTTTGAAACCAATATATTATTCCATCACTGAAACTTCCAGGGAACTTCTCCTTGCACCTCCCTTCATCCTTATCATTCCCCCTAGGGTCTTCGGGATTTACTCCTAGGACTGAACTTAGTCACCCCCCAAGTGCAGGACCTACATCAAGGTGACATTGGGTGTAGTGTTCTGTAGTTGTAGCACTTGCTTCGTGGTTGGGTCAAGATTTTCCCAATCTACAAATTGTGTTATAAAATTTTGGCGTCATTGCCGGGGAGGATTTTGAATCCTTTTCGTGCCCTAAAATGACACTTTTGGAAAGTCTCTTTCTGAAATCCTTCACCCCGAGCTTGCCTAGCGAATCCACTCCAAGATCTTACTAATTTTCCTTTGACAAAGCTTCTTCGAAGTTTTTCTAGCGACTCCACCATTTCCCAAACCCACCTTTCCATTTCTTACCTTTCCCATGCTCTCCCCTTTCATCATTTGATAAGACTTTCTCTCCCTTGGAAACTCCTTTGAGGTGTTCTTCTAGTCGATGGGACTATGGGACCTTGGACTCAATAAATACCCTGCCATCCCTCATGGAAGGAAATTTTGCAGATGGAAAGAGAAAAAGTTGCTAATGAAGCCACTAAATAATTGGTGAATCAAGTAAAAGTGATGCTTGAAGAACATGCTTATGAAGAAATCTTCCAAGAATATCCTGATGAAGCTTATCACTTTGAATATTGTGAGGAGGCATTTAATAAATATGAAGTGCTTTCACTTAATGAACTAGATGAAGACATCCAAGCCATTATTGCTCCTGTGCATCAAGAAGAGAACACTAAGAGTTATGCCCCTTTCGAGGATCTTGATGACATTCTATTCCATGATCCTTGAAGTGAAGGAGCACTAGAAGAGCCCTCGGATATAGTTGATCAGCATATTGACACTTTCATACATATTGGAAAACTTGGATGGGACATGAGCCTTTTCACCTTTGATGAATATCCAACTTACAGCGTTGAGGGCATCCTCGAAACAAATGGTTGGTCTTTGTGAATATATGACTCAGATGTTTGGGATGGTGATGGTGACATGAACACATATTTTCTTGATCCATTTCAGAATGAATTGTCACAACATCTTTAGTATGATGCATATCCCTTTAGGGGATACATATTTTTTGTATGAGGATTTTCATAGATTTTTACCCTTGATTTTGGAAGAGTACTAAGACATAGATATCCCGAGGAAATCAAAGTTTCACTCTATGAAGTTGAATTTTTGTCATCTTGGATATTCTCATGAGGATTCATAGACGAAGAGGAAACATTTTTCTTCTTCTAGACCTAAGCCCATACTGTACCTCATTTCTTCCCCTTGTGTGAAGCATGAGGTCTTCTTGAGTTACCTCACATCTTCTCAGTCTTCAGGGAGAAATGATTGTGTTGACGATGATGAATATGATCCATCATCCGCATATTCCAGCCCACTCCAAAGATGTATAGATCGGTCTTGTGGCTATGCTTGTAGGCGAGAGTTTCAATATGATCAAGATTGTGGTTTCTCTTTTCAATAGGATTTCATCCCTCCCACCCATCTCCATCAGTTTTATTCCATGATTGATTATATGTTTATTTGTGATCATGATTACTATGTGTTGGACTTATCTTTTTTATTTCGCATGATTAAGCACAGGGGGAAACGTCGTCATCCAATGATCAGGTGGTTGCACTGGTTGTATGATTTCACCTGACACCTTCGGGACTTGATATTCAGGGTCCCAGGACCCCAGGTAAGTAGGCAAGTCATCTTTATTTCTTTCATCTTGCATTTAATTTTCATTTTTCTCTACTTGCATTATGGATTTAATCATCATATATGTATACTTAGGTAGAAATTTTGTCAAAATTTTATTTTTCTATCTTATTGGTTTTGATTATGACCATATGAGAACAGGGATGTGTAGGCCATCCTGCATTTGATAGTTTGATGTTTCCTTGCAGGCACAGGTATACCAGGAGATGTTGTAGTTCTCATGCACTCTACGACAAGTAAATGTCCCCAAGTAGGAGCCAGATGTTATCCCCATTTTGTTGATAACTAAGGAGATTACATCTCGAGGCCCTAAGGTTGCAAATATGGGGTGTCGAGAGGCCACATGACCAACAATATTCATTTTTCACATCCAGAGACCCGCATTGCCACCACATTGATTCAACACCTCACCATCATCCACACCAGCTTGCGACCACATGTATCTTGGGTATTTCTCCATGCGATAAAAGTTGGGTATGATGGTGGGTATCATTTTAATATTTGAGGCATTCTAGCTTGTGTATCAGAGGTTCTTTTTTGTTATGAGACATATGTTTTGGAAACTATGTCTTTTGCCTTGTTTAAATGTTGGTGATTAGCTTGGGCCACTCAAGTAGATGGTCACCCTTGGGATGCGGTGTTTCTGGGAGATTCCTTTGATGAGTCATTGTGCCACTCTCGACCATACTTACAACTTTCCATCATTATTTACCCTCATGACATCATCTCTTGGGATTTTGGGGTAGAATGACCCTAGAAGGGACCATTCCTTGTTTCATGGGAAGAAGGGTTTGAAGGCCCATAGGGGAGTTAGCTAGAAAAAGATAAAATTTGTTAGCGTCAGAAGTCACTCCTGGATTTCTTGCAGGAGCTGAGCCTGACACCCATCAGTTTAATGTCACGATTTGTTTAAAGGGGTGATCAAATGGAAGAAAACTCAGAACAATATCGTCTCAACTCTGAAACTAGGCCAGGCATGTATGAGCGAGCGAGGTCTTAGAGAAACTCCAAATAGTGAGTTGTAATAAGGGTGAGCAGGTGGAATACTTTGCATAAGAAGAGTGCAAGGGACTATTATAAGCCTCAGGTTTCTAATAGACTGTGAGAGAAGGAATCTAAAGGCAAGATCTTCTTACATCCAAACGCAGGAAACGAGAGAAAATAGTAATGCAACAATAAATCATTTATCATAACACAACTGTGCTAATTCATACGAAGCATTCGATCATGAACTCTCTGGCATGAGACGAAACATAGATGGAAAAGGAAAACTGTTTGTCATAAAACAAGAAATCTCAAACACAGATGCATAACCAGGAAACTAGAATGGTTGTTAAAAATTTACAGTCGGGAGCTTTACTTTACCATCGATAGATACCAAAATGGAGAAAACGCCTACATATACTCAAAACAACAACAACAACAAAACCAAGACGTTGCATTAAACACATTGCGTCTGCATGGCTTCTGACAATCTGCGCCTGCAATCCTTGAATAATCATGCACCAACGGCGGACGCAATCGGACTTCTGACAGCTTCGTGGGCGAATCGACGTTCCTTTAATTCGTCGTTGGACCTTCCCATTATGGCGGAGATGATGTCTAACCACCACCAACTACTTCAATAACTGCTTCCTTGGGATTGAGTATGGTCCGGCCAACTTGACACCTCGGGGATGTGGATGGCCCTTCGTGCTACCACCTAGATTAGCTGAATGGTGTGATGAATAGACATGGAGGCCAGCGCGTAGAATGGGGCGCACGGTGGGAATAGTGGCGCCAAAGCTATGAGGGCGAGGCATGAAGAGATGAGGGGGCGAGAGAGGTTACAGGGGAGACACATGGAAAAAGGAGATAAGCGGAGGAGGCAGGAGAGGAGACGTGATGGGCGTATTTTAGTGGGAGGCTGACGTGGAGGGGAGTGGGACACATGGCAGGTGGTGAGTGGATGATGAGTTGTGGAAAGGACCACCTGGACTAAAGAGTGGAGAAGGACAGATGACACATGACAGCAGGGGAAAGGAGGCTCTGGAAGATGACATAACGGGGGAAGGGCCCATGTTGGTTAAACATGGAGTAGCTGAGGAGGATGGGATCACACGAGCTTCATTGATCCAGGATCTTGGATCTAGACCGTTGGTAAGATGCGCATCCGATTCTAGACCCCCCCCCTTGGCTTAAAGGTAGAAAGGCAAGGGGGGTCCGGAACAACCTTGAGCGTCGTTGATCTGGGCACTCTGATCAGGACCGTCGAAGAGATGCACCTTCAATTCTGGACCCCCCCCCTCCGCTTAAAGGTAGAAAGGTGGGGGGAGGGGCGAAATCCAATATGCACCGTCGATCTGGGCACGCGAATTTTTGTCGCCCAAACTTGCTTGTAGCTTACCACAGGCGCGTAATCATTCCAAACTTAGGACAAGTGGGTTTTAACCCATTCTTTGCATTCTAACCCCCTTACAAGAAATATCGCTAACATTTGGCTCCATGGGGGATATAGTCGTCCCTATGATGCTCTAAGAACTCTTTTGCAGATTCAGTGCCTTTGCTATTGGGCTATGGAGTCATTTATTAGGCCGAAAACAAAAACAAAAACAATATTTACAAAACAAAACAAAAAGAGCCGACTGCGGCTCATAGAAAACATTTTTTTAAGAAATGCCCATTTACTGGGCTGCTAAAAACTTCTTTCCCTTCCAGATCCTACAACCTGTAAGTGTTGTTTGAAAATACTTCAAGGATCTTGAAAGGACCGAACCAGAGGGAATCAAATTTACTGTTTTTTCCCTTTTCCTACCTGGGTGCATCCCATTTGAGCACCAGATCACCCTGCTCAAATTATTTCTTTTTTCTCTTCCTGTCAAAAGTCTGCTTGATCTTCTGCTGATGATTGTAGGCCCTATTCATGACCTGTTCTCTGATCTGCTACACTTCCACCATCTGATGAATCCTTCTGACCACATGGTTAGGTTCTCCTTTAAAGTCCTGGAGGAAATTTTCCACAGATAAGGCGAGTTGAGTGGGAAAAATGACTTCTATTCCATAAACAAGTTGGAAAGGTGAGATGCCCAGGGATTTCTTGGTTGTCACCTGATCAGCCCAAAGAGAAAATTTGAGCTTTGAGTCCCAGGCCCTTTTATTGTCCTCCAGTAGCTTCTTAATAAGCTTGATCATACTTTTATTGGAGGACTCTGCCAGTCCGTTTCCTTGAGGATAATAGGGAGTAGAGTGAATTAGTGAAACCTCGAACTGCTCACAGAACTTGACCAGAGGCTTAGACTGAAATGGGGAGGCATTGTCAATGACAATTTTGCTAGGGCAGCCAAATCTAGCTATGATATCTTCCAGGAAGCTGATAATCACTTTGTGAGAAGTGATTCTGGTAGGGACAACTTCTATCCATTTGGTGAAATAGTCGGTTGCAGTCAGAATCCATCTGTGCTGGCCACTTGAGGGAGGATGAATTTCTCCGATAAATTCCAACCCCCATTGCTGAAAGGGTGCTGAAACTACTATAGGATTTAATGGAAGAGATTTGAGCTGCTTCTTTCCTGAGAACTTCTGGCATTTGATGCAAGCTCTGATTTCTCTGCAGACATCAGGAAATAAGGTGGGCCAGTAATACCCAGCTCGGAGGATCTTGTGAGCTGTGGTCTTCCAAAAATGATGACCTCCATAGAGACCGCTATGGAAATCGAACATAACCTTTTGGGCTTGCTGCGGGTCCAGACACCTTAGTAATACCCCCAGAGGGTCTTTCCAATACAAGCCTTGGTCAACGAGGCAATATCTGACCTCTTTGAGCTTTAAGGCCCTGGCCTTACTTTTTCCCAATCCATCAGGGGGATTTAATTCTTGCAAAAAGTACAAGATATCCTTGTACCAGGGGCATGATGATAATGATAAGGAACCCTGGAAATGCTTGTTGGATGGATCATCTTGCTCATTGATGAAGCTAATTCCCAAGGCCTTGCAGTTGGATTCAACCAACAACTTGGCTAGACCCTGCCCCTTTATCAAGTTGGTGGGCTTAATCTCCAGATCAAATTCTAGGATCTTGGCGATCCATTTACCTCTCCTCATGTCTATGTCAGGTTGTATAAGAATGTCCTTCACAGAGGTTGAAGGGACATATGCAGTGATTTTTGAGTGCAAGACATAGACTCTGAAAGCTTTAAGAGCCTTCACCAGGGCATAGGTCTGCTTCTCCATGATCTCGTACCAGAGTTCTGCATCTCTCAATGCCTTGTTGTAGAAAGCAATAGGTTGCTCTTGCCCTTGATCATTTTTCTGCAACAAAATTGTCGCTACTGTATCACAGGAAGTAAAAGAAAATATCATAAAATCCTTGGAATAATCGGGACTGATTAGCACAGGTGCCTCAGTCAACGCCTTCTTTATTTGGACAAAAGATTCCCTGGGTTCAGTGGTCCATTTTACTTCATTTCCCTTTCTGAGCATGGTCGTGATGTGTTTTACCAATTCAGCAAAATTTGAGATGAATCTCCTCAGAAAATTAATCTTCCCCAAAAATGCCTAAACCTCTTTTTTAGACCTGGGGAGTGACAGGGTCTGAATCGCTTCCACCCTGCCAGGATAAACTCTCACCCCCTCTGCTGATACTATATGGCCTAATAGCTTTCCCTCCTGCATAGAAAACAATGATTTCTTGGGGTTTAAAGGTAGGCCATACCTCTGACACTTCCGAAAAACCTTCTTCAAGTGGCAGCGGTGCTCTTTATCAGTCTTGGAGAAGACTATTATGTCATCTAGGTAAATCACCACAAACTTATCTTTTTCTCTGATGAAGGCTATGTTCATGGCTCGCTGGAATGTGGCTCCTGCATTCATCAACCCAAAAGGCATTTTGGCATACATGAATGTGCCCCAAGGAGTGGTGAAGGCTGTCTTTTCTCGGTCCTCAGGCATGACTGATATCTGATTGTATCCAGAGAAACCATCAATCATGGATATTCTGGAAGCACCGGTGAATTTTTGCAATATGTGCTCCATGTTGGGCAAGGGATAATTATCTTTCCTTGAGCTCCTGTTCAGGTTCCTAAGATCAACATAGAGTCTGATTTCACCACTTTTCTTCCTTACTGGGACCAAATTGGCCACCCAGTCGGAGTATCTCAAGGGGACAATGATTTGGGCATCTAGCAGCTTCTTCACTTCTTTCTCCATAACAGGTAGTAGCATGGGATTTATCTGTCTTAGCTTCTGCTTGAATGGCCTAGCCTCTTCTTTCAGTGGGATCTTGTGCTCAATGACTGATGTGTCGTATGTTTTGAGGTATTCGTAGGTCCACGCGAATACATCAACAAACTCCCTCAGCAACTCAGTATATTCGGAACTCTGCTCCTCGGTCAAACTCCTTGGCAATTTGACAAACTTAGGCTCCTCTGGTGTGCCTATGTTGCACTCATCTATGTCAGCCTCATTACCTGAAACTCTACCCTTTACTGCCACATCATTCCCATCGAACAACCTTTCTAACGGGATTAGTCTTTTCGGTATGTGATTGCTTGGTAGCTGAATAATCTGGTGGTCAGAAATTTTATTCAAGAACTCTCCAGGGTGATGGTCATGTTCTCCTTCAATGTCAGGCTCCTCATCTATGTGCAATGTAGAAAATTCATCAACGGATTGAAGAAACTTTTCGATCTCCTGATCATCCTCAAATACCTTTCAATGTTTGACATTTTCCGGTACAGAGGGTCTATATTTTATTTCAACATCGGATATGACAGTGGGCAGCGTGGGAACCTCAAGCAAACTAGTTGTGACAGCTAAAAAGTCGGCTGAAGCATTTTCCTCCCTTGGAATGAAAGAAATGTTAAAATCCAAGAAGAAATTATCCACTAGGTCCCATACCTCGTTCCTGTAATTCCTGAGACGAGGATGCTTAGCCTGATAAACATTTTTTACTTTCTAGATGATCAATTCTGCATCTCCAAACACAACCATCTCCTTAATTCCCATTTCCTTTGCAACTCTTAATCCCAAAACCAGAGCTTCATACTCTGCCACGTTGTTAGTGACTTTGAATTCCAGCTTGTATGACAGAGATATGGTCTTTTGACAAGGGGACACGAATACCACCCTGGCACCTGCACCCATATTGGAGGAAGCTCCATCAAAGAAAATCTTCCAAATAGAGGTGGTTGGAGGAGGCATCTCCTGATTGAGAATCGGTTGTTTTTTGATATGCAAAGGGGCCTTAGGAGTCTCAGTGACCTGTAACAAACTAGACCCTAAGTCAGTGTCAAGTGCAAAGATGGGGTGATTAGTGGGGTTCGCTTTATCACTGACTATGTAGTCTTGTTGGGCTTCCCTGTATAGTCTCCTATGTTCCCCTCCAAAGACTGGAATGGTGGCATATGTGAGATCCATATGTAGCATCCCTCCAGGTCTCTTAATCCAAGACCTTGACAACAACATGCCAAACTTGGGGGGAACATCAGCTACCACAATATTCATGACCATACTCTTCATGGGCAACTGAAACAAAGAAACTACCAGGTCCTTGATGACTCCCAAACATTGCATCCTCCTGGAGTTGAAGGAATAGAGGTAATGATAGGTTTGGGTGACTTCAAGCCCTAGCTCTTCCATGACGATTTTGGGCATGAGGTTGTGAGAAGCCCCTGAATCCATCAAGAAGTTGTGCAACACTTTGTCATGTATGTTCAGGGAGGTGTAGAAGGGAGGGGATGAATCATCTCTGCCTTCTACCATGGGGACTAAGACAATTGCTGGCCTTTCATCTTGGAGGTTTATGGAGTCTGTGGGAGGGCATGAGGCTTCAGATTTCAAAAGCTCAGAGAAGCGTTTTTTGAATTCTTCATGCTTGATTAGCTCGGTGAGGGGCACATGGATTCTGATCTTTTGAATCTCATGCTCGAAATTAAAAGAAGATGTAAGCTTTGGAATTTCTCTTATTTCAGGAACATTATTGTGGAAAATGGGAGAGAGGGGTTGAGCCTTCTTACCTCTGTGAGCATCTTCTACTTCATTAGCAGATTTCTCTGTTCTAGTGGACTGCTCAGGAACATCAGGTGTTGCTATCTTTTTGTCGGACCTCAGGTTATACCTGCCT